>OMKP01083340.1:0-10944 GCA_900302375.1 Bathygadus melanobranchus | reverse complement strand
ATGTTATAACAGAACTTCTGATCCAGCAGTCCTACTATGTTATAACAGAACTTCTGATCCAGTCCTACTATGTTATAACAGAACTTCTGATCCAGCAGTCCTACTATGTTATAACAGAACTTCTGATCCAGCAGTCCTACTATGTTATAACAGAACTTCTGATCCAGCAGTCCTACTATGTTATAACAGAACTACTGATCCAGCAGTCCTACTATGTTATAACAGAACTTCTGATCCAGTCCTACTATGTTATAACAGAACTACTGATCCAGCAGTCCTACTATGTTATAACAGAACTTCTGATCCAGCAGTCCTATGTAATAGCAGAACCTCTGGGGGGAGACAGCACAGAGCCTGGGTCAGAACCAGGTAGCATAATTAAACATGTTCAAGATTCACCATGTAAAACTGTTTCATAGTGAAGAATGGATGAGTCATGTTTGAACTAAATACACAAATAGTCTGAGCTTCATCGACCCCCACAGCAGATGCCATAGCTCAGTGCTGTAACTCACAACAGTCGGGGAATCTTTTGAGGTCAAAATGTTTTTACTTTTTCACTCATCTGTGAGGATTTCTGGCAGCTTTCAGGTGTTTTAGTAGCAGGCCAGCTGGCAGGAAGCTGGCCTCCAGCAAAACACATTCAGCAGGAAGTGAGGAAAGTTTTCCTTCCTGGTGGATGTGAGGCCTGTTTGTGTATGCTTTGATTTGGTCCCCTGCTGTTCCTGTAACTGTAACAGCATGCTCCCTCCGACATAGCGCATTCACACAAGTCACACAACGCACTTCAACATAATATGATGGAAAAGTACTTCAGTCCTTTACTTGCCTCCATTAGTTGCCACAATTCCAGCAAAGTGTTGATTGAAGTGTTGCTTGTCATAACAACGCGTTATCGAGTACATGTGTACTTGATTAAGTGTTTTTCACACTTCAGGGGACCTTTCCCTCTGCTTCATTCAAACTGCTTTTTGTTTTTGCCTGACTATATTAAAACTGCATTTCTTTTGCAGAGAAAAGATTTTTCATTCAAGCGATACATCCATTGTGTTAAAGAAGGTCAAGTTTCATACTGCAGGCCATAAGAAGAAATCATAGCTCAGTGGAAAGCATTAACAACGGGTCCACAATGTACTGATGTGTGGTGTGTGTGTGTGTGTGTGTGTGTGTGTGTGTGTGTGTGTGTGTGTGTGTGTGTGTGTGTGTGTGTGTGTGTGTGTGTGTATTTTATCCGTAGGTCACACAAGGTCTCCTTACAGTGCAAGAAAAAGACATAATAGACAGACAAAGGTTAATAAACAAGACAAGGTCGACCTAGTGCAGGGATATCACGCCTCTAAGACAGCTCACCCAAATGAAATGCGGCAAGATTGCATATCCTACCATTTACCACCTCCCTGATGACTCCTTGTCACGTGACTTTGAACAACAGGCTCAGTCACCTTCACTCTTCTAGGCCAGCTCACCTTGCAAGTAGCCTCCTGAGACGTTCCCCATTTCACAAGTTCATTCTGTTCATTCTTCTCTGCAGATCGGTGTGGCCTCGAGCCCCTTGAAAGCCTTTTCCAAAAATGTCTAAATGCTAGGACCAATCAGCCCTCGGGGGAGGAGTTTCAGTTCATGACGGACAAGGTTGCGCCGCAGTCTGACGAACACAATGGCGGCCTTGAGGAAAGCATAACAATCTACAGAGCAATCTAAACCGAAACCTTTTTTACCCAAAATAGACTGAATAACGTTATTCAATCACTGAAATCTGCACTGAAGGCTTGTCTCAGGTTAGAATATGTTCTTGCTTTACTTCCAACAGAGCAAAGAGAACATGAGCGTCACTCCAGCCAAGGAAGTCAAATGCTGCCCAGCCACGACCAGGCTGATATTCACTGTGAAACGCAAACGTGAATATCAGGATGGTCTCAAGAGGCGTCACCTCTCTTCTCCTCACCTCTCCTCTATGTTGGTGTCCACCACAGCCTTGGGGGGGACCTTCCAGGGACAGTTGACCCGGCCACCCGGCAGCCTCTTGAAGTCAAACTGGCAGCAGACCTTGGGGTCAGGCCCGCATGTGTGTGGCACGTCATAGCTGTAGAACGGCATCAGGTGGCAGAAGATGTCTGAGTCTGACGATTTGTCTGAGGGGAAAAGAAAAGGGAGAAAAAAACCTTGAAGTGAAAACTGCAGCGCAAAAAGGTTTTGTGGCACAGAGACTTGGCTTGGCTTGGAACTCATGTTGCCAAGAGACGGGCAAGTCTCTGGAGATAAGCAGAGAACAGAACAAGAAGCTTAGAAGGAAACATCTGAGATGCTGGATGCCCTTCAACATTTTGCCTAATTTCCAAAAAACCCAGCAAACCCACAACTTAAACTGTATGCACATAATACCGCTAAATTAATTAGCCACCAAAAGATTGTTGAAATAGGTGACTGCACAAATATGTATCTTCTGTTTTAAAGGCACTTTGTAGCTTTTGAATTATGGCACTTTAAAGTGGTTTCAGTTGTTTAGAAGTCCTTCAATAAATATTTTCAATGTTTGTCACACACTTCCTTGTTTATACATTTGAATACATTGTAGTGTTCTCTTGAAGACCTGAACATACTTTCCAAATGTACAGAGATGACACACCTCTGTACATGCAGTCACATGTGTTTGACTTTAGGGTTAGGCCGGGCCTCATTAAGTTCTGCAAATGGACCACGTTGCAGACGAGAACACAAGGACTCATTATTAGAGAGGCAGGGAGACATTCCACTCCCAATACCGTGACCCCAACACCAACATGAAGAGGGTTTCTTTCAACCTAAAAGAACTCAAAACCACTGCTTCTCTAACACAACGCATTCATGTTTGCACTACTCTTCGTTTTGGAGTTTGGCTCTAAAGTACAACTTATTTATATTTACTTTTGAACTTCAACGTCAATTTGAGGTCAAAAGCAAGAACAGATTTTCAGTTGCTATACAACCTGTGAGTAAAATGAACATTACATTACATATGTTTACACCCAATGAGCAGGGTAAAGGGGTCCTAAAAAAGCTAAAGGGTTTCCAATATGATTAAATATGACCATGATATGGAATGACACCAACTTTCAGAGCTAAAGTAGTTATAATAACAGGTTAAATCAATGTTGGAGTGAGATTTGGCCAGCAGTTTATGACTATCTGAGGTAATTGTAGAAGCAGAGGAGTGTTATGGCTGCAGCGATCCCCAGAGCAGAGAGAGTGGGGACCCGGTGTTTAATTAAAAGGAGGACAGGAAACAGAAAAGGATGAGCAGAGAGGATCTGGGCTAGACGTCCATCATTATTTACTGTGTTACTGGCTTTATTATTTCATAACGCCACTATGAATACTGGCACACTAAATCTTCCACATGGCACTACTTATTCTGTCTCATTCGTTTTTGATTCCCATTATATCTGTTAGCTACTGCAGTTGCCAAAACGAATGATCTAAAACCACAACTAGGACCTGGAAGTGTTTTGGTTGCCACAGGGCTTTCTGTCAGGCCGACTGTGTCGCTATGCAAGCGTTACTGAACTTGAGCTTGAAGTGTCACAAGACAGGTTGGCATGCGTGGAGATGTGTGAAAACCTATCAGCACCTATCCAAGGTCCTGCCTGTCAACATACTGCCAACAGACTGATGAGCAAAAGGCCTTTCTGTAAACGTCAGAATATAATCAGGATTAGAATAAAGAAAGATAGTTTTGGTTATGCAAAGCCCCATGCATATGCAAAGGCTATGTTAAATGGTGTACCTCTGTGTACCCTGACTGAAGAGAGAACACAACTTAAACTGTATGCACATAATACCGCTAAATTAATTAGCCACCAAAAGATTGTTGAAATAGGTGACTGCACAAATATGTATCTTCTGTTTTAAAGGCACTTTGTAGCTTTTGAATTATGGCACTTTAAAGTGGTTTCAGTTGTTTAGAAGTCCTTCAATAAATATTTTCAATGTTTGTCACACACTTCCTTGTTTATACATTTGAATACATTGTAGTGTTCTCTTGAAGACCTGAACATACTTTCCAAATGTACAGAGATGACACACCTCTGTACATGCAGTCACATGTGTTTGACTTTAGGGTTAGGCCGGGCCTCATTAGGCATGACTTTAGGCAGCTGCTCACCCCAGGACTGCCTCCACATGAACTCCAGGCTGCGGGTGGAAGCAAAGTGCTTCTTGATGGAATAGTGGACCCTCTGGATCAGCATGCTGGTCAGGTTGGCCCTCTTCAGCAAGTAAGGCATGGTGGCGCTGTGACCGAACGGGTCTATTGCCCAGGCTGACTGGGGCTTCACACCTGGGACACAATGAACAGTAATAAACACTTGAACACAATGAGTACAGATGCTCTTAATACATATTACTCAGGGAGGGACACATACAGATCACAACGTTATATGTTATATTCCAGGAAAACTAGAAATGCAAGGCAGTGGTTAAGAAAGGTACAGTTGCAGGGAGTGGCGTGAGAAAATGATTGCTCATCAGCGATATTGACAAGGCGTAGACGAGGGCCATACCGAGATTGGTCTCCAGCCACTGGTGGCCTTCTATGAGCTGGTCTATCATGGCAAAGTAATGCGTGTTTGCCTCGTCTGTCATCACCCAGCCTCCAGTAACGATTTCCAGCTGGCCTGATTTCACCAGTCTGTTGGAAGAACATTTGTTGGAAGACAACAAGTTTCAACTCAATTATATTTGCATAGCCCTTAATCAGTTCTAATCAGTCTCACAGGGCTCCGCGGGCCACGTTTCACAGCACCCCTCCTCCCCGAACCCTAAGACCTAATTATCAAGGAAGTAACCTTGCGGTGGCGGCTAGTGAGAAACAACTAAGTTGGTAATGAGATGAAATGCCATTAAGGAGATGACTATTCTAGGATCCTCCCGGTGTCTTAAGTAAATCGATAGATACTTAAGACCGAGAGTCAAGCAGCTTAGCTGCCACTACTACATGTTGTTTACAATATTTCAACATCAGTGTTTTGGAAGACAGAACTACATTTTATATCATAATAATAATAATAATACAACGTTGAAAAGACTGAAGTAGTGCCCGAAGCCCAGATGAACCAGGCGGCAACATGTTGCCGCCTGGTTCATCTGATAGAAACTAAATGAGTGTGAGAGCTGGAACGCACTTGAGTGTCGCCTGCTGCTTCTGCTTGTCTACGTTCTCCCACCACTTGGAGAAGTAGGAGATCTCAGACCAGATGAACTTCCTGCGTGGATCCTCAGACAGTTTAACCACCATGTTGTTCAGGATGTGCTGCGTCTGGTCCACGTAGTACTTGTCAAACGTCTTGATCCAGCCTGTCACGATTGACACAAAGTTGGGTTTGATTAATTGTTTGATTGATGTGCATTGATTAATGCACATCAATCAACAATTAACTGATGTTTTTTTTGTTGTCATTGTTTAGTCATTCATTGTGAAATGATTTGTTGTCATTGTTGTGTTTGAAACTGCCACAGCGTTTCTGATGTGAGATGTGGCAAAATCATTAGCCTAGGTTACGGTATATTTACGTTGGTCTAGGATGTTACAGTACTACAACTCCCTTGAGTACTCTCAATATGGCGGAGTATCAGCAACAAAAAAATCCCATGATGCATTCTGATGCCCTGAAGCCCTATTCAGAACGCCTGATTGACCTATTATTAGTCCACAAAGGCACAGCAGTCACTACAGATCTGGCAGCTGATATAAGATTTAACAATCAAGTCATGATACAGTATGATGGTAATGACCTCATTGGATCAAACTAAGTTAGTAACAGAATTAGCCTGCGTGCGTGCCTTGACATGCAGGATGTGTAATGTAGCCACAGCATGTTAAGGCTTCAATAACAATAGTTCAGTACACCACAGGATATGCAAAACACACTGAGAAGTCACATCAAGACCACAGTTTATGTCACCTCTTGTCCTTTGTCTACCAGCAGTGAGTGTCTCATTAAACCACACTTAACATTAATACATGTATTATCCTTTACATTTAATATGTTTTAAGTTTCATTATAATTTAAGTTTGTGGAAGCTGACAAGTTCATGTTGCATTTGTAAACCCTAGGGTGTCGTAACAGGACAAAGACAGAAATGAACAAAGAACTGGATATGTGCCTTGCTCAAGGGTCAAATATAATCCCTGAAATATCACGTCAATAATCATAAGGCTGCAACAGGCCAGCTCTCACATGATCCCTGTGCTTTTGGACAACAATGATAAGCCTAAGGCATTGAAGGAACGCATCAACCTGCCACTCAGTAGATGGACAATGAGTTATGAGCCGTGGAAAAGCTATCGATCTTACTGTCATATTTCAATGTAATGTCTCCAGCAGACCCTCAAGCCAAATTACACAAAACACACAATAGCAGACGTCTGCACTAAGCACCTTTTTTGTATTTGTGTGTACTGATATTACACAAAACATGGCTCGACAAGAAGCTTTCACACACGTTTCAGTTCGACACACACGTCCAACAGAAAACGACACGCAAAGACTATGTATGCTTTGTGTACCTGTGAACTACGTCAGAGCCTTCAAATCAAACCTCTAACTGACCCCCGTGAGGTCAGGGGAAGGGCGAACTCACCCGGGTCATTGTGTGAGTGAGGGACCACAAAGACCTGCAGAGGCTCCGTGTCCCACTCCTCTGCTTCATAGGTGATGTCGAAGCCTTGCTTCCACACACCGCCGTCGGGGTTGTCAAACTTCAGCAGGGAGTAAACATCCAACATCTACACAACAAACACACATTATTCACCGCTGGTCGCGTATGTATGACTTGGCATGGTGTATTACTCCATTGCATTTTGAAGTAACCATGATTTTTTAGTAACCAGGGTGAGACCAGTGTTCCCCTGTGGGAATGTGAAAACACATACTCCCACACATACAAAGTACAATTACCGGTAGACTGAATTTTTAGCCCCTACATGTCTTTGTCTTCCCCTAACTTTTAAGAGTCCAGTGTGCCCAGAGCCCTGACCTCATTTAGTTGTATTTTGGAGCTCACTCACCTGGAGGTCACTTTGACCGTGGCTGTCGACAGCAAACTGGCAGTCTTGTGGTTTGACAGCGACTAAGGAGGGCCGGCCGTCCAAGGGCAGCACCCAGGACCCGTTGGCGTTTCTGAAGGGCAGGTGGCCACTGGGAGACACGGCGCCCGTGTCCGTCAGCTCCATCACAGAGTCCTTTATGTGGCTGATGATCTGGTGGTTCTCCTCCAAGAGCTGCTCTAGCTGCTCTATCCTGTTCTGCAGCACGGAGATCTGACTCTGAAAAACACCCGACATTACATACGGTTACACATGTAATAACAGTCAGTACATATCTCCCTTCTGGGATTCATAATGTACCATCTTATCTTATATTTACAAATTAATAGCGTTAAAACCATGCAATTAGTTAAGAGTGGCATGCTTGCTCCCAGTGATAAACTCTACAGCTCATAGAGTAACCAACGTCTTCATATTTCAGCCTTTCACCCTAAATGTAAAAACTGAACTTAAGAACACCGCAGTGTCTACTCAGTTAATTTCCATAATGATGGCTTACTAAAAAAGTACGCTGACAGCCTCTGAGGCTACAGGGGGAAATTAAGTGGCCACTATTTAAGGAAACAAATTCATGAAAATCAACAATTATGGTTAGTAGCATTTTTTATGTAAATGTTTTGCTTTGATGCAAACTGGGGGAAATGCTTCCCCCTATTTGTGGTGTGTGTGTATTGTAGTTTGTTTTACCATTGGGAGAGGCATGTTTGTCCATGATTTCATGCATCTACTACTCTATACTAAAGGTTTTAAAACGAGTTCACTGTGAAACAAAACAGCTGCAGTTAGTCTCTACTCAACCCCAAAGAAACTCATTGGAAAAGTGGCAAACAAAAAGTGTTTTAAAAATAGCAGATGTCATTACAGAGCCAGGAGCACACAGATGCACTTACTCTGGGGAAGTTTCCTCCATTTTGTCGCCTTGCGGGGTCATGTTGGACTCTGTCCAGCATGAGGTAGAGGGAGAAGACGGCCACGCAGAATATGGCCCCACCACACACAGTCACCTGTTTCCTCAGCTTCATCTTTCACACCAGATGACAAGTATGACCTGGTCCACAGCCGCTGCTTCCAGGATAACAAAGAGAGGAAGAAACACAAGCAGAATTCAGCACAGGGAGACACAAAATGTCTCTCTGTTCATATGAAACTGTTAGTGTTACAGTGAGTCTGCTCATCCGCACTGCCGCTGGCTTTCGCTTTCACTCCCCCCCCCAGAGATCCGAGAGAACAGAGCATCATACTTGTAGAATGGTGGCAGTAGCAAAGAAACTGGATGGGTTGCATTAGGAAATTAGGCTAGTGTTTGCTGGGAAGAGGTTCCACCTTTGAGAGTGTGGGATGGGGGTAGGGTAGGGCTTAAACAGGGAGCCTACTGTCTGATTAGAATGGTGGGCATGGTTGTGAGTCCGTCTGAGGTCTTCTACTCTGCTTTGAATCCCAGAGGAGCATCTTATCTTCTAGTGCAGCTGTAACCGACTCTTGTTCATTTAGCCTCCAAAATCACAAACCACACAGTGTAGAGAGAGGCCAGTGTCTGATTCGCTCCTATAAAGTAGCTCAAGGCCACACAGGAGTTTGGATAGTGGGCTTTTTGTCAGCAGCAACATCTCAAGTTTCTCTTTGTTTGGTTTCAACTGCAAGACAACAATCACACTCAAAAATCACGCAGCCCATCTTATGTAGTCAAGCAGGGAAATGAAACTATTCTCTGTCAGTCTCTGCCTACATTGTTGCGTATAACTATTCAATATTGTATGCGTGCTGTTGTGTAATGTACACAGTTTGATATTATTGTACAGGCACTATTATAAGGGCTAAAATAAATAATAATATCAATATAATATTATAATATTATATTAATATTATGTTATGCACGAGATCCCATGACGTGAGGGTCAGGGGTCATCGCCAGGATGAACAGTGTGTTAAACCAGTAGTTGTTAAATACACGTGAACAAGACGAGGGCAGCCCCTTCACAACGCAGAACAAATACACTGCGCCCAGTGGGTTGGGTTCCTTCACGTCACTCAACAGGTGTCTTCTCTGACCATGTCAATCCTCTGTAATCTTAATCCTGAGGAGGCCTCTTAAGACATACGACGTTAAGGTGATCCCGTCAGGTGAATCAAACTTCTGCAAAGCAACATTGTCGACGACTTAAGAATATTGGACCCCTAAAATGTATTTGTTACATTTAGTGACCTGATGTGGACAGGGGATATAAAACATATGTTCTGCTGAACACTGGTCGGGGTGTTTAGTAGTTTGTACTGAAAGTAACAAAGTAAATGTTGAACTATTGAGCAATACTCCGTTACACATTAATGATCCGTACAGATGATCAATAGTTGGTTAAATCAACACATCTTGCAAGGTTCATCAATGTCATGTCATGTCATAATACATGTCTACTAAATGACACATAGCAGTCAATACTAGACTAATATATTCATACAAGCACTTCAGTAATGTCATTATATCATCAACATGTTTGTTATGTGCTGAAGTAACAAGCTGACAGGACAACAGCAGCTAACACAACATTAGCATTGTAGCTCCACAACTTGAGCTACGTGGCTAGCATGGACACCTTACCTTAGCACACACTCATCTGGGATTCCATGTAATTTCCTCCGGTTTTCCCAATAATCGGTACGGGGATCCGGTTGTGTCTTCGTCCCGTGGCAAGGCGGGGGTACACGGGTCGAGCTACGCCATTTCAGGCTGACGGCAAATCACCAAATGAATTAAACATAGATGGTGCTGAGCTAGCTAGGGCTGAACAGGACTGAGCAGCAAAGCCTTGTGGGAGCAGACGGTTGGTGGTTAGACGAGGGAGGGACTGGGGCGTTATCTCGGTCTACCTTAACGCAACTTCCGGTCTCCGCCTTCTTATGAGCTGTACACGTCAGTTAACAGTCCCTGGAGCGAGAAGAATAAGAACATGACGAGAACAACAACAGCAACGCCACGTAGAATGAATATGGAATTTGTACCAAAAATGTGACGAAGCAATATCCGAAACATGTAGCGGAAACTGATATCCCTCTATCAGAAGTACCTCCCTCTCTCGCCGCTAAACCCATGTAAACTGAAAGTCCCGCCCTCTCTCGCCAATAACGCTCATTTGGAGCATCCCCTTTCAGGCTTTCCATCGTGAGATGAGAACGCCTGGGGACGAGGTTAGATTAGAGCACAGAGGGCAAAACACTGTAGTCCGCTTGATTATTAACAAGCAGCTTGCAGTCCACGACCACCACATGCTGACAGTACACACAGACACACACACTGTCAGTACACACTGTCACACACACTGTCAGTAAATGGTAAATGGACTGCATTTATATAGCGCTTTTATTCAAAGCGCGTTACATTTGCCTCACATTCACCCATTCATACACCGACGGCGGTGTCAAACATGCAAGGTAACAACCAGCTCGTCGGGAGCAGTTAGGGTTAGGTGTCTTGCTCAGGGACACCTCGACAATTAGCGGAGCCAATGTCGTACACACTGTCAGTACACACAGACACACACACTGTCAGTACACACAGTCACACATACTTTCAGTACACACAGTCACACATACTGTCAGTACATTCACATTCAGAGCCTTTAGACGTGTGGCCCTGTAAATATATATATACTCGGGACAAATGAAAAGTACTGAGTATTTTAAGAACTTAATGAATTAACACAACAGTTTCAAGTGAAGCTATACAGCAAAAATAGCCTCCAATATGAAAATGTAAAACATTAAACTGTTTAAAGTAAATCATTAGGGATGGGCCATACGGACAAAATCAAATCGATATATTTTTGATACCTCAATATTGATATAGTCAGAAATGATTTACACAT
>OMKP01083338.1:0-14488 GCA_900302375.1 Bathygadus melanobranchus | reverse complement strand
GTGTCTTGTGTGTGTGTGCAAGCATGAGGATGTTCAAACAACGACAGACAAACACGGTGTGCTGTGTGCTTCACCCCAACGACAGGCGGCGTGGAAACACGCCATCGAGAAGGCCAAAGCCATGCCGGACCCCTGGGCCGACTTCCACCTGGAGGAGAAGGAGACAGAGCTGTGTACGCGCTACAGGTACTGCCCAGCTAAACGCCCGGGTTCAACGCCGACGGTGGGGGGCTGTCAAACACGGAGACGTGTCACCGGACGTAACGTGTGACAAACTCAAACATCTGGAAAATATAATATAATAATAAGTTATTTATTCACATTCATATGCCCAACTGATGTTGTATCTGGGTCAGGTGTGCGCTGTGCTGTTGACGAACGCAAACGCTAATCCCTACGGTTGCGCAACACACAACAACACGCATCATATCTCTTCCACCAGTCTGTCGAGGTTTTTATATCCTCTTGCCATTATGTTAGCATGAGAGCTGCAGTCCAACAACACACACACACACACACACACACACACACACACATCAGGACGATCCCCATTGAGAAGAGCAGAAAAGTCACCTTGTGTGGGTGTGAGGCAGTCAAAACAGCCGTGGAATGGAGCGGGCCCTATTGGTGTGTTAGGCCTCTGCCTCGCCTCTCTCTGGCAGGGTTGTCAGAATAACAACCCTCCACATGGCTGTGGAGGGTTGAGGAGAAGGAGAGGCGGCCGTGGTGGGTGTGTGTGTGTGTGTGTGTGTGTGGGGGAAGCCGGGATCTGTTCTTCGTGTTCACTTCTCAAACGCTAATTTTATCTCTGCTTGTAACCCCACTCCTCTTATGTACACTTTAACATGAACTCTGTGGAATGACGCCTGGTGTGGTGTGCCCTGACGAATGTCCGGGTTTTACCCCTATGTAGGCCTACCGTTCCCAAAAATGCACCCGTTCATTTTAATTTTAATTTTAGTGACTTTATGTCTAAAATATCTAAAAGAAATGTTTGACTTGGAACTCTTACCTCGCTGTTGCACAAATGCACTATTCATTAACTCTGGGACTGTCACCATGCCCACACACACACACACACACACACACAAACACACACACACACTCACACACACACACACACACGCACACACACGCACACACACGCACACACATGCACACACGCACGCACGCACGCACATGCACACACATGCACGCACTGTGCACATTGTTATTCCCTTCTTTTGTTATTCCAGATGGTAAGGACACACACACACACACACACACACACACACACACGATCATCTGTGTTCACATGATAAGGATTTTTATATAGTTATAATATGCCCTCAAATACAACCCTTACTCCGTACAACAGAGCAAAGGGCAACATTTCAAATCCAAAACACCACTTTAAATGGGCGGCACTAGCTCAGGTGGTAGAGATGGTTGTCTGGCAACCGGAAGGTTGCTGGTTCGATCCCTGGCTCCGCCTAGCTAATTGCCGAGGTGTCCCTGAGCAAGACGCCTAACCCTAACTGCTCCCGACGAGCTGGTTGTTGCCTTGCATGGTTGACACCGCCGTCGGTGTATGAATGTGAGGTGATGTAAATCTGTTTTAGGTACAATGCTGTCAAAGGGGAGTGGGCCCAAGACCAGGTCCACGTTAAAATGGCTGCCCAGGTATGCCCAAACAAACAAACAAAAAGGTAACTACTTTCTTGTCCCGAGCAGCTCATCAACACGTGTGCTTCCTTCCTCCAGCCCTTCGGACGCGGAGCCATGAGAGAATGCTTCAGGACGTGAGTAAATCCAACACATATACTGTTCTCAGCATACTTTCAGTCATGTGAGTCGTACTCTGCTTTGGTTTCATTTTGTGGTGTTAACACCGGTAACAAAACGAGGGAATACAGGGCAAAAATGACTTCTATTCTATGGGGGTAAAATAAAAGACACGATAAGTCAACTCTTTTGATGTATCGTGCATGCAGTAGCCCACAGGAAACATTCCTTTCCAAAACCAGAGAAAGACCCCGACTGACTGACAAGTTTGCACATGTGCGGTGTCACAAGAGCTTTGTTTGCTCTTCCTTAGTAAGGACACGTCCACGTCCACAGCGTGTTAATCATCAAAACAACTAACCCAGGCTGTCTCTAGTACTCATTTCTCTAAACTCTATTAGTAATTTTTTCCTTAACTTCCAGTGAATTCAGGTACATGTCATGCTCAAGGATGCCTACAGGTTAGGCTGCGGGCATTGGGGATCGAACCCAGTAGCTTTCAGAATAGGAGTCACACACCCGAGCCATTACATTATCCTGCACCCCCCCCCCTTAATTCATTATTTAGATTAGAATAGATTCGATTTTCATTGTCCTCTAGAGAGCAAATGCGTTGCCACCGGTGTACGTCACACAAAACTTTAATTACACAAAGAGCACATACAACAGGCCATGAAACACCAGGTGGTCAGGTTGTATTTAAATGATCCTGTAAAGGCTGCTCTCCACCACACGACAAACTGGCCTCCCCCGCGGAGTCGGGAGGGCAACGATTTATATTATCGGCCCCGACTCACGTAGCGTGGGGGGGCACTGAGACTGAGACCGGGCCCCACTTTAAAAGCTGTGTCGTGGAGGGCACCACTACGTTACAAAACATGACTCCACCAGCTTTTCCCCCCTCTTCCCACGTCGCTCCCCCAGGAAGAAGCTGTCCAACTTCTCCCACAGCAGCAACTGGAAGTCGGCCTCTAACTATGTAGCCAAGTGCTACATGCAGCCGGTGGAGCGTCACGTGTACTTTGAGGACGTGCGGCTCCAGATGGAGGCCAAGCTGTGGGGCGAGGAGTACAACCGCCACCGCCCACCCAAACAGGTGCGCTGTGTGTGTGTTTTTTGATAAGGGTAAAATGTGTAAATGTGTAACAGCATTATAAATGAGTGACCCGCCTGTGCAGGTGGACATCATGCAGATGTGTGTGGTGGAGATCACCAGCAGGCCTGGCAAGCCACTCTTCCACCTGGAGCACTACATCGAGGGCAAGTACATTAAGTACAACTCCAACTCTGGCTTTGTCAGGGATGACAACATACGCCTCACGCCCCAGGTAACTGCAACCAATCGATGAGCAATATCATGGTGTGTACTGTAAGGGGGGGGTACAAATCATTGCATCATTCAAATGTCAATTCACAAGACACAAATTAACGCAATGCATGTCGTATCGGCACTCAAACATCGTTGTCGAATGATGATCCTGCGTCTTATTCCATCTGTCTGTTTCTCCATCTCCATTCTCTCTCTTTCGCTCCTTCACTCTCTATCTCTCTCGACCACATGTACGACAGGCCTTCAGCCACTTTACATTTGAACGCTCGGGACACCAGCTGATCGTGGTCGACATCCAGGGGGTGGGGGACCTCTACACAGACCCCCAGATCCACACAGAGAAGGGCGACGACTTCGGAGATGGAAATCTGGGTATGCGTCACGATTACGATGAACAAAACAGCATAGGGCTTGTACATCGCAACGACTGCCTCCATTTTATAAGCATAGGAGCGTTGGAATGATAGTTATTATGTTGGTAGTAATGTTTTTTTGGTCATTGCTTAGTAAATAATCGTGAAATGATTTGTCACTATGGGGAGACATTGTTGTGATTGAAAGGCTTAAATTCCCAGGCATCCTAGGTGTTGATTTTAGGCAAACAGGGAACTTCTAATTGAACGTGTGTATGTGTGTGTGTGTGTGTGTGTGTTGCAGGTGTACGGGGCATGGCGCTGTTCTTCCACTCTCACCTGTGTAACAAGATCTGTAAAAGCATGGCCCTGACTCCATTCGATCACTCCTCTGCCGAGAGGTCCCAGCTCGACGGCACCAACAAATTGCTTGTGAGAGGAAAATTATTAGCTACCTTTCTGTGACGGCCATGTTGACGCACCCAGTGCGTGTCATGTTGTCAAGGTGGAGGTTCAGATAAGTTATAGTGTTATTTAATTTTCTGTATCATGTCACGCCCCCTGGTTTTCTGTGGCAAGTTGCGAGTTATTCTGTTGGAAAGCACATGTATCTGTTGTGCAGGACTACTGAGACATCAACATATCAGTGACATAATCCAGAACAATCGGATTCTTCAGAGCCACAGGAAATGGCCTGGAAGATAAGCTGGCGAAATACTTTGCAAAGACAAAACTAATTGGGTAAAAAAATACGATAAATAGACAAACAAAAGTTGGGCAACAGTAGCTCAGGGGGTAGAGATGGTTGTCTGGCAACCGGAAGGTTGCTGGTTCGCTCCGCCTAGCTAATTGTCGAGGTGTCCCTGAGCAAGACACCTTAACCCTAACTGCTCCCGACGAGCTGGTTGTTGCCTTGCATGGTTGACACCGCTGTCGGTGTATGAATGGGTGAATGTGAGGCAAATGTGAAGCGCTTTGGATAAAAGCGCTATATAAATGCAGTCCATTTACAAACACAAACGAAAACGTGTTTGTGTGTACAAGTAACAAAACTAAGTGTCCTTTCTATAACAACATTCTCAGAAGTCCGCCCAGACGGTGCTGAGGGGCTGTGAGGAGCAGTGTGGGTCTCCCCGTATCCAGACCTTCTCCGGGCGCCGCCCCCCCCCGCTGCTCAGCCGCCTGTCGGAGACATCGTCGGCCGACGACAACATGAGCGACGGTGGCGACTCTGTGCCCTGCTCGCCTCACCTCATGCCCTGCTCCCCCGTGGCCATCCCCGGCTCCATGGGCAGGTCTCCCGTGGGTGCGTGCGAACACACGCGCACGCACGCACACACACGCCCAAATGTTGTCGTGGATGTTTATGTGTTGTTGTTGTTGTTGTTGTTTGTATTTTTATTGATTTTTGTATTTTTATTACAGCTTTCACAAGCATGTTCTCCAACAGTACCGAGGATCAAGAGAGAAACGGCATCACCAATGATAACCAGGTGTGGGAAAAAATACATCGCATGGGGTCTGCTTTAACATTAGCGGGGTTAAAGGGGAACTGTTCAGGTATTTTGTATTATAAGAGAGTACTGCTTCATACACGTGTGGTGAACAGTTTGTAGTCGGAAACATCGGCTGTGTTTCCCCGAAAAAAATGCGGAAATGTCGGACCGTTGACGTCACCGGTCCAGGATTTGCGTTCCCCATTGGTCCGACTTTTACTGAAACGAATCTGAAGTGACGTTGCAGACCGCGATTTCTTTCCCCCGCAGCACGCATACGAAGCAGTACTCTTATTTTAGAAAATAGCCGAGCGTGAGCAGTCCCCCATTAAGTTTCGAGCGCGGGTGAACTCCTTGTGTTTGTCCGTAGGGGTCGGACAGCGGCGGAGACAGCGGCTACCCCAGTGAGATGAGGAGTGAAGGAGACCAACAGGATCACGTAGACGGGGTAAGGCGACGCGGCGTCCTCCTCACGCAGTGGTTCCTCTCCGCTCGAATACAGGGAAACAACGTTCCTCGCAGGTGTATTCAACATGCTAGTAATACGTAACAAATGTTTAGCTGTTGTTGTTCTGATCTTTCTACATTGATATACACCAATGTGGATTTGCAACTTAAGTGATCCTAATGGATACATTTTCATCCATTTGCTTAGTATAACATTGTTCTGTTGTGTTTTTAAAGTTACAATTTTAAAGTTTAAAGTTAAACCTTTCTTCCTTAGTCTTCTTAGTTTACATGCTTTGTTTTAGAAGAGTACGTTAGAGGGTATGTCATTTTTTTATTTTCTTCTTCTTCTGTGGTAATGCATGTCGTATGTAGGCCCATCAGCGCTCCCAACGACACTACTCCGAGTCGGACGAGGACAGTGTCAGAAGGGTAACGACAAACAAGACAAGAACATGATCGCCAATCTAATCACTCCTGCCATTTTCAAAAAGCAACAAGGAAACTGCCTTGGGTCTCCCTATCAGATTCTTTGCCATGCTGTCCTCCCAATCCCCTCCCCCAACCACAACACCCAGCCTCCTGTAGCTTCTTGTACTTTTTACCCAGAATCCTCTCTAATCTCCTCACTCACCTTGCAGGCGGTATCCTCCCCTTCATTCACATGTAGATTTGAATTGCTGCTTTACTTGTGCCTCCCTTCTCTACCCTCACTAGAGGAAGATGGTAGCTTCCAGCAGACTCTCTGCAAACGTACACGTGGGCACCCCGCAATTGGAATCGGTGACTATCTGCATGCATGGCCCTTTAAGATGGGCCGCTGGCAATGCGCTGAGGTGCAGCTATAGCTCTTAGTGTAGCAGCTTATCGTCGCGGATCTTGGTGCTGGTGTAATTTGCATGTCATACTGCATACACACACACACACACATACATACGCAAGTCTCAAATATAGATTGTATGAAGTATCGGTGTCAACTGACCAATGAAAACAGCCTGAAACGGTCAGAAAAACAGATATTTGCGGAAGGGGATATATCTGGAACGTGATAAACCCATCTACCTCTCCCGCACCCATTCCCCTGACGTGGCCTGAGTGCTATCTACTTGCTGATATGACTCACGCTTCCCCTCTTCTGCTGCATTTCCCTCATTCACCTGCTTGTTAATCACTTCAGTGACTAACAGGAATGTCCTCCTCCAGATTCATTCAGATCAGGCGGCCATCTTTAATGAAACCCACAGACGATGTGTCTGGGTGGGGGACATTCCTGAGATTGATTTGAAGTGTGTGCCTGCTTCCTGTGTTGGAAAACTGCAATGCTTTCTTTTTAATTGGCCCATTCTGTGGGATCAGACTGTGCAATATATGGTGTAGGTTTTCTTGTCAGATTTTTGTCCCTTTTTCACAGTGTGTGTGTGTGTGTGTGTGTGCGTCTGCGTGCATGTCCAGCTGACCGAAGAGAAGTGGAGCTTCTACCATTCGTCCCGGGCTCATGTCCATCGACCGTCCTGCGTGGCCGTCGAGATGGAGAGGCTAAACTCTGCCCAGCTGGGGAAGAAGATTGGACAGTCCATCCTGGGAAAGGTATGTATGGTGGTTTTAATTAAAAAGTCACCCACATTGTTCTAGTTCTACTCAAGTAAAAAATAATTACTATTTCCATGACTTTAGTCATTTTCCTCCCTCTACCCCTCCTCTCCTTCAGGTCCACCTGGCCATGGTCCGCTACCACGAGGCGGGCCGATTCTGTGAGAAGGACGAGCCCTGGGACAAGGACTCGGCCCTGTACCACCTGGAGCGGGCCTCCATGTGCGGGGAGCTGGAGGCCATCGTGGCTCTGGGACAGTGTTACATGCAGCTGCCTCATCACATTCTGACTGACGTCGAACTGGAGGTATGTGTCTGGAGGTTTTGTCCTATCGCTGTTTCTCTAACCTTAACCTAACCAGATTTCCTATCTGGGATTGTTAATAAAATATGATGCTTTATTAATGCTAGACGGGAAATTCGGGTGTCAAAGCAGAAAGTACATTATCGTAATAGGAGATAAAAGTAATTTATTAATAACAAAAAAACTACAAGAACTATACAGAAAAGTGTTACATAAACATTATGTAACAATTGATAATGTAGATTATAAAGTTGTTATGCTATCTTATTTTTAATGTCATCTTAGCTACAGCTACAACTCAAGCCACTAGAGGTTGCTAATGGGAAAACATACATAGTGCAGGTTTAACTTTTTAGGATGATGGTATAACTGCTGTACTGTCTTCCTTCCTTTTGCAACGTGACTTTGACGCAGGACAACGCAGGCAACAGGATGAAGGGCTTCAAGTACATGATACAGGCAGCCAAGGCTGGGGACAGACACTCTATGATCCTGGTGGCCAGGGCCTTCGACACCGGAGTCAACCTGTCGGCCGACAGGTCAGTGTGGGCGTCTGCTAGACCAGGGCGTAGCGATGGTTACTGCTAGTGGTTTTCCAGGGGTTCGTCGTGGACAGAGCAGGTGTTACTACGCTAGCACGCTCTCTGAGTGTGTGTGGTGATGGCTGGTTTAACCTGTGGGCATTGATTAGCCAATGAAGCCTCACCCAGCCGCAGACTAATCAGCCTGACTCAGGCCAGGTGAGGCTGCTTAAACCAGCCACCAACCACACACACTCCACACCGGGGTACAAGGTTGTAGAGTGGCTTCCATGTAGAGGGGGGAAATGAATGTGGTTTGAAAATAAAACGAAGAGTAGCGTACTTTATCCAGTGGGGCTTATTCACCTGTCCTAGTGGCCATCTTGGTTCCATCATGGTCCTAAACGCTTGCTGCCTCTCTTTTGCAACTCTGCAGGAAGCAGGACTGGGCAGAAGCTGTTTACTGGTATGCCAGTGCCTTGAACATGTGCGACGATGACGAGGGCGGAGACTTTGACGGGCTCCAGGATGACCCTCGCTACCTGGTGCTAGCAAGGGAAGCGGAGATGTACCAAGAGGGGGGTTTCAACCTCGCCGCAGACCCCCAGAAAGCAGGTGAGCATGCGGGCCTTCACACACCCGGTCAATCACAGATGTGTGAACGTGACACTTCCCAATGGTGGAGAGACGTAGGGAGGGAGGGAGCAGAGAGGGAGGGGAGGTTTTTTGGGGTTATTTTGTAGATTAAAGATCTTGATGTCTTCTGCTCCTTTCTGTTCTCCTGACAACTCTGAAATCTTACCTGCAGCACCTTTAAGTCTGTCACTTGTCAGTGAACTTTTTCACTGCAGCCATATAACACTTGGTGGTCAAATCGGGGCCCTTTAAATACATGTTGGCGAGGAAAATGGCGAGAAGAGCACCTCATTCTGAGCAGCAGCGGTGTCTAGCAGTGGCCCGTGATGTTGAGAAGTGGAGGTGCTTGCGCTCAATGACTTCAACCTGTACAGATGTTCATCCCTCTACGTTTTCCCCCCTACAGGCGATCTGTTTACAGAGGCAGCCGAGGCGGCCATGGAGGCGATGAAGGGGCGGCTGGCCAACCAGTATTACATGAAGGCGGAGGAGGCGTGGGCGCTGATGGAGGAGGAGTGAGGAGCGAGGCGGTGGAGGAGCTCATCTCATTTGATTTATACGCATTTTTTTATTTACAAAAAAAAAAGAGCGGGAAAAAGAAGGGTCAACTGACATGTCTCCCATGTTTACAGTTCAACACTTTTTGTATTCGATTTATAGCATTGGCCGACAAATTCTCTGATCTGTGTTTTGTTTAAGCATCATATGTCCTGCCTGATTTTGAAGGGTGAATGTATGGTGTGTCCCTCAACATGAGTACCTAATTAGCTAATACATAGCTAAACATTATTACCATACCTAATATGTATTTGGCTAAATTAATGGAAAGGGAAAGATAGGTCCTTCAGATGTTTTCAATGCTAGAATGGAGAACGTAAAATAACTGTCTACATTGTACACTTAAGTACCAAAAATAATGGTTTTTCAATGTTTGTGGATGTGAGTATTTGGTGTATTTGTAAAATTAAAATCTCGTATTGGTAAATGTTGTAAGACGTTTCGTGCCATAAGAACTTATTAATTACAGAGTTACTTCAAATTGCATTAAATGCGCTGACCATTGGTAGAGTAAAAGGCTATGTATATAATAGAAACAATTCCCCCGTTGAAACACATGGTAGCGTGGCCGAGCGGTCTAAGGCGCTGGATTAAGGCTCCAGTCTCTCCGGAGGCGTGGGTTCGAATCCCACCGCTGCCAAAACACATTTTTGTTCGAGGGCTGTCGTGTGTGGGTATTAAATGTTCTTTTTAACCAGCTACAACGTTAGCCCCTAACTATAGTGATACATCGACTAGGCAACGCAAGGAAAAGGTAAAACACCCCACTGTGAAAATGCACGAGTTCGCTGTGCATTGTGGGCATCAACGCCTCCCCACGTGTCTGCAAAGCGGGGTGAACATGGAAGCGAGTACAACACTGACGGACTTCAGCGACGCTAGCCTGGACTAGATCCCGTACCGCGCACACGGCCCCCCAAACTTGAACTCACGAATGAGATAGCAAAAGCTGTAGCGCAAACCGTGCAGGTGAGGCCGACACATGCCCAGCAACACGCCTTTTAACTTAAACACTAAATACTAAAACGCTAAAATACGAGCATAGCTGTCCACAGCTCAGCCTCTTGTCAAGCTAGCGCCCACCGGCCAGACAGTTGTACCGCAGCTATCCTGAGCACAATTAGCGAAGCATTACAACCTATTAAAGTTAAATGTTAGACTGGTCGGTTTTCTATATCGCCTTGTGTTGACGCTGTTTGGTAGACTGTTAACCGTGACCGCTGATGTAGGATACAGGACAGGCCTGACACACTGAAGGCTGGGCTGCTGCTAGCTCTGCAAGCTACCTGGATGCCTGTACCCTTTGATTTCTTACGATGGCCAACTTTATGTATATACATGTGTGTATATATTTATGTAAATGCCTGAAAGACTGGTGTTATTGATGATGTGTACATGACTTAATATAAGGGGAATTCGTTTCGTCATGCGAAACTTCTGTCAGCGACAATCTGCGTTGTGTTCCTGTTGTGGTATTCGCTGTCGTCGATATTTCTAGAAGTGAAGTGTTTGTATTAGTATTCTTTATAGTTTATTATAAGTGTATGTATGTAAGTGTGTGTGTGTGGTAGCTGATCTTCTGAAACATTGCAAGCAGTCTTGGTGTACATAGACACTCACTGATGTGTGATGTGTCAACTCTGCAGGTTTAGTTGGAGATGTCCATTCATACAATGGCTATTCTGCACAGTTCAGGGTGACAGGGTCACTCCAGGTGGTTCTTCTCTGGATGGATGGTATAAAATAATTGAAATGTTTAATTCCGTCTAGGTTCGTTCTTTGCAATCTGCTGCTTTGCGACTATATCTCACCCCCTTCAATATGGCCAGTGGAGAGGATGATGACCCCATTATAGAAGAGGTAGGCAGATGTTAATTCATAGCTTAACTGATAATGGATTTAAGAAATCTTGGGCTGCTGGTCAGTTCTTATAGACCTAGTTTTGGTTGTTGTCCCCATGATGAGTAAGAATAACCTACATTCAGAATATTATAAAATGTTTGTTGACAACCAATGTTCAAACTATGGCAGGGCAATATATGGATATTATATCGATGTCGAGAAATGAGACTAGATATCGTCTTAGGTTTCTGATGATTATTTATCAAAAATCTCATTATGGGTACAGGAGTATGCAAAATAGACTTCACAATGTGGTTATTAGACTATTTATTTATTGACTTAACAGAAAACATGCTATAGCCTAATATGTATCATTAGATGTTAAATGACCTATATCGGGTTAGAATATCGATAGAATTTGACCCAGCCCTAGTTCAAACATGCTAAAAGGGCAGGACGTTCGCTGATCACAATGTTATTTTAGAAAACATCCATTTAGGTTTGATGTGACAAATGTAATATTTTTACTTTTATTTTAGATTGATGTGTATCTAGCCAAAAGCCTGGCAGAAAAGCTCTATCTCTTTCAGGTATGTTTCAACTTTGTAATCATCTGGGATGTTTGTTGACATGACATGCTTTTATTGACACCACTGTGTTTGATAAGAGGGAGTGAGGTTGTTACTAAGTGTTTATGTAACCTACTGTATTATAATTCCCTACCAGTACCCTGTACGGCCATCTATTATGACCTATGATGACGTCAACCACTTATCTGCCAAGATTAAACCCAAGCAGCAAAAGGTAAATAAGGCAATTTACATACCGTGGAAACAATCACTGTAGGGCTTGTACATCACAGTGCATCGTGGGAGTACTGTACAAAATCTGTAAAATCTGTAAAATCCTAAATCAACCGAAAAATATACCAGAACCTAGGCTAATGAAAACTTTTTGTTTTTCCATGTGTCACATGAGAAACACAACAATGGCTCACCATAATGACAAATCATTTCACAAGTATTTACTAAACAATGACCAAAAAATCATTACTACCAACACTATAACTAATATTCCTATGCTCTGAGAATGGTGGCGGCCGTTGCGATGTACAAGCCCTATTAACTTAACCCTTTACTCTGGGACACTTTCCACCATGCTTAGGTTAAAATATGTGTTTGATTACTGCAATATGTCACAGGTGGAGCTGGAAATGGCCATTAATACACTGAGCCCCAACTACTGCCGCAGCAAGGGTGAACAGATCGCACTCAACGTGGACGGTGCCACCTATGAGGAAAGCAACACCTACTCAACGTACGTCTTACCCTCGTGTATCCGTGTCCTTTTGAGTAAATTAACCATTTGGCACCAAAGAGTTGGTTACATTTGTTATGTTGAAGTGGGTTGAAAGAGAGAGGGAATGACCTTTAGCACAGAACCACAGGTGGGAATCGAACCCGGGTTGATAAGGTGTATCGCCCACGTGGTTGTTATTTTTCCCCAAGACGTGGTGATCCATTTATCGACGCGTGAGTGGTTTTCATCTTGCAGAAAGATAATGGACAAGCAGACGTTTACCTCCATCCAGGCCACCACCAACACCTCCAGATATGCTGCCGCTGTGTTCCGCAAAGGTAAAGCTTCAGTCCACACGCTGGTCTCACCCATTTACTGTGCACCGGTTACTCTACACCGATGGCACATTCATAGCCTCTACAGGGTTCTCATATTTGGATGGCGGAGGCTCTATGTATAGCAGAGCAAAATACTGTTCTTTCAAGAACCGCGTTGTTTGAATAAATATATTAGGCGTGAAAATAAGACATCTCCTGTCAAGTTATAACGGGGATATTGTATTTTAGTGCTGAGATATTGGAGACGTGTTGATGTACTGCTGCTGATGTTTCCGACACCAATAGGGGAGCTCCATATCACACCGTTGCAGGGGATCCTTCAGATGAGACCCAGCTTCACCTACCTTGACAGGGCCGACGGCAAACAGAGGGAGAGGGAGGCGGCCAACGAAGGTGTGTTCACACGTTTGTCACATAGTCGTACATCAACGTGGCGAGGTATTGTTTGTCCCGCTGGTGTGACAAAGCTCTGAAAGCCCAGTGGTGGATGAGTCATGTTCCTCTGCCTGCAGGTGGAGACTCTTCCCAGGATGAAGCCGAGGAAGACGTCAAAGCCATTACCGTGAGCGTTCCTGCAGTTACACCCACACTGCTCAAACATACACACACAGTGTATGAATTGGTAAAAGGTGGGGTCGGGTGGTGTCATGCCTCTCTACGGGTGTTTCCTCAGTTGTTGAGACAGGCTCATAATGTCACAATGCCACTGAGCCGTGGTCTTGTCGTTTTTATGTAAGACGGGCGCGGTGCCCATACATAAATATGTCCCATAGATCTCAAGAGCTCATGTTCGACACTGCACTTCCTTTGGTCGAGAGCGAGCTGTACCCAGCGTGTCGTTCGACAGCGTGACAGTTAATAGGGTACCCTCTCAATACGCTACAGTGTGTAGTCTTCCTTGGGTTCTCAGCAATAAGACACCCGCCAAGTGTGATCAAAGGACAGACATGCATGCATACATTCATACAGAGACTCCTCTAATTATAGTTGGATGATCTGATGAGGATGGCAGGAGAGAGGAATTCTCTCCTGGCAGAAGACACGTGTCAATAGTGGACAGAGCGTTTGCATGTAGGTGTTTAGTTGAGGGAGAAATGAAAGGTTTGTGCTTTCATTATATTTGTCTTATGAAAGGCATATGCTAGTCAACTGGTATTGCATTATGCTGGGTCCTTCCCGGGAACAGAGGACATTAGACGTCAAGAACATCATTTAAAAGGGTTTGATTTTTGTATTTTGTTCTCTAGGTGAGATTCTCCCGCCCGGAGTCGGAGCAGGCCCGTCAGAGGAGGGTCCAGTCCTACGAGTTCCTCCAGAAGAAGCAGGCAGAGGAACCATGGGTTCACCTGCACTACCACAGCCTCAAGGTAATGAGGTCTCTTGATTCAACAGTTTAGTGTTGCCGGTGTGTGGGCTGTGAATACCTATGGACACTGCTTGCAGTTGTAATTGTTATTGTGTGGTATGTGGACCTCCTTACTGTCTCTGTGTGGGGCTTCATGGTCACTGTCATCTGTCTTCAGGATGGGCGGTCCGAGCACGAGAGGCAATACCTGTACTCTCAAGCTATGGACACCGCAGATAACTCTGAACTGGTCAAAACTCCAAAGTGAGTACAGCCGATACAAAAACACACCGATAACCTTGTGCACAGGAGGAGTACAAACGGAGCCGTGGAGTCCGACCCTTCCAAACTTGTCTTCTGTGTTTTATTTGCTTCCCAGGGAGTATTTGGCCATGCTCATGCCCCCTCTGGCAGAAGAAAAGATGTAAGTATACCCTTGTCCTCCGAGGACTCGTCCACAGGTTTATGGGTGTTTGTAAAAACAGTGTTTTTCTCTGTTTTGGCCTCCTGTTCACACCAAAACGGTGTTTCAGGACACTGAAAAGGAAGTGCTGAAAAACTCCTTCCAGGGTGGAGAGTTTTCAAAACGCTGCTTTCTGTGTTCTCTTGTGGACGGAGATATTTTCTATTACACCGTTGGTGTGGACAGGAATATTTTGGCGAGC
>OMKP01083337.1:0-10972 GCA_900302375.1 Bathygadus melanobranchus | reverse complement strand
ACACATCTATGGATATTCAAACCCCACCTGTCCTCCACCGGCTCTCCTCTCTCTCTTAATCCCTCTCCTCCTTTCATCTCCCCCTCTGCTTTCTTCGCGTCCTAAAAAAGAACCCAAATCTCTTCCGGTGAACTTTGAATCAGTATTCCTCTTTTCATTTCAAAACTCCTCTTCTGCCAGTTCCCCATTCAGTTTAGTTTCCATATCTCCTCTTCACTATCATATTTTATTTTTCTTTCAATTCGGTTTTGCTATCTTCCCTTTACTTACTTGCATCTCATGCCCTCCTACCCTTTGATTGATGCCAGCATACGGCCTCTATCACTATTTTATATGTAATCCGAATAAGATACGCTGGCGCTCGCATTTCTAAAAGTCTTCGGCAGACACTGACACGTGGCGCTGACAGAGGAATGGCAGAACGCGAAGGCCCCTTGCAACCAGGGGCATGCATGAGTGCACCCGCCATGCACAAACACACGCTCAGACATACGGACCCGACCAAATGGTTGGCGCAGGTGTGTGTGTGTGTACCCTAGACACATACACACATTGTACGCTGAAAGGCATTTAAGCAACGCTAACCACTTTCAGCAGGATATGGCTGTGTGCATAATCACAGGATGCAAACATCTTGCATTATTTGAAGCGTCAATCCATTACTTATCACCGTGCAGAAAAAATACCTTCAGACCCCTGTTTATTTTTCATGTGACTGGGTAATAATGACAAGAATTATTCAAAGTATAGACTGAAAATATGTCCAAGGCCCCATTACATTTGGCTCACTGAGTGTATATCTTTCAGCAGTCAAACCCACCCCCCCTTGCGGGAGGAGTAATTTATGGGCCTAGTCATTGAGATAATTTCCAAAGCAATCACTGTATGGATATGAAGACTTAACTCCAGGATACAAATCTCTATCCTGGATTTAAAATGGAGCACTGTCTCCAAGAATGAACACAGTATGACCGCAACCAGAGAGCTGTATAGAGCTGGTGGCACACCAGCTGATATGAGAGCCAACTTAATGAATTAGATTTTAGGGCTGAGAGACATTCCATTTGGCTCGGATAATTACCTCAACAAACCTAGCAGGGGAAAAAGATGTGATTGATTGATGAAGGCAAAGTGTGAATGGAGAGAATGGATACGATCCAGACCTTCTGGTCAGATGAATGACAAACAATTCCATGGTAAAGTGAAAGTGGTTCACGTTGGGTAACAGTGACCTGCACCTGCCTTCGGGTTACAGCGTTTGTGTCACACATAGGGCTGAGCCCGAATATTCGGATGTTAGGTATTCGATTTTTCATATATTCACATTTTCAGGTATTCGAGGTATTTGTTTTTTTTATTCCTATGCATACATGCGAACCGCAGGTAGAAGGTTAGGTTGCATTTCGTCCGAATATCCCAGGGGTAAAAGTACAAAATATATGCAAGGGTGCGCAAGACGTCCCTTGATAATAACGTTTTGCAACAATGAACGTATTTTGCAGCTATTTCAATGTTTAAAGGAGGCCAAAAAAGACCATAAAGTTCTACCTTCTAATAATAACGGGTTGGTAATTTAATAAACATGAATAGAACAGTTTTGTTTTTCCTTTTATGGAGATCTGTCATAAACAGCACCTGTGCGCTCTCCCGTCAGGTGAACAGCGCTAGTCGTCATCTCATCAGCACTTTGCACAATGTTCAAACCAGCTGTTTGCGTTGTGATAATTACAGTAGTCCTACTCTCGTACTAGGAAAGCCGCGTGCCTTCGAACACTTCTAGGCTACATCGAAGCTCTGCTGTAACCGAGTGGGACTCCGATGAATGGACCCGTGGCGCATCCACGAAGCCATCCAACGTGAAAGTATGAATTCTGTATTCGGGCCGGCCCTAGTGACTGATCGTACACCCACCAGACTTGATAGGCATTAGGACGGTCACTTGCACTGCAACATTGAGAAATGATAAAACTAAACAATTTTCGTATGAATACATTTACATTTACATTTAGAGCATTTGGCAGACGCTTTTATCCAAAGTTACAAAACACACTGAAGGTAGAGTACAATGAATCAACAGGTTACCGAAAGCACCTGCCTTGCAGTTTGAAATGAGAACTTCATGATCGGGGAAGATTTTTGTGTTGGCAGATTGGTCAATAGACTGCTTGACGGACGCATGGACAGACAGACAGACAGACAGAAATATAATCAGTTAACATCAGGTTTTTTATTCAGAAAATAGGAGCCAACAAACATATTTCCAAAACACCTCAATTCGTTTTGGGTCTGTCAGGGTAAAGTCAGCAAATGGCAATGTTTCTATAGTGAAAATATGCCTCTCACCTATTTAATCAACAACAGACTAAGGAGGAACAGTGTGTGAAACAACAAATCACAAATCGAATGTCATTATGATGAAATGGGCCGGTGATGCAGATGTGAGTATAGTAGGTGCCCAGGTATTACTGCTGGGTTTACACTTTGTATGTGCACACATTTTCTATCGTGTCCATTTTTCGGCTGAATAAAAAAATCTAATATAAGTCTATATATAAAAGATCCAGGCCAACAGATATCTTTATCAGTCGGTCCAGCCTCGTCTGTCTGTCGGTCTGTCTGTAATTGGGGGGCGTCATTATGGGTGTCATTATGAAAACAGCAACATGAATCGCGCTCACTAGGCCTGGAACATACTGTAGGTCATTATCACACACACGTGCACATCCGCACGCACACACACACACAACAATCATAGGGTATTTATGTGCAAGAAACACAGCGTCCAAATGACTAATTTAGCTCAGTATTGATATGATTTTGCAGGCAGAGTGCATCGATGTAAATACAGACGAAACCACCGGGTTTTCTGCCTAAAGAAACCATCTCGCCCCTCTGGCAACGCCTGCTGACCAAAGCACTTTTTTACACACTCCTTCCTGGGTGCTGAGAAATGATTCCCCCGGTCAGAGATTATCATTGGTGCTGGGACAGCCTCTGACGAAATACGTATTGAGAGAGAGAGAGAGAGAGTGAGAGAGAGAGTAGAAAAGAGAAAATGAAAAACTACACACCCAGTGTTGAACCCCCCCCACACACACACACACACACACACTCCTGCACATACTTTCATTCACACTTGATAAACAACTTTTGTGCCCTGATAGTCAAGGACGAGTGCCAGGTTGGATAAACTGCTGAATCAATATTGTTTGTAAAAAGGAAAAGGCTCTTACCCCTGCGTGGGTGTGTGCGTGCGTGTGTATGTGTGTGTGTGTGCGTGTTTGAATTCGTTTCTATATACAAATGCATGCATACAGTATGTTAGCTGGTGCCAGTTTTTTTTATCATCCCTGAATCAAGTTAATTGCAGGAGAAGGACAGAGGATATAAACATCTTCTTTTCTTTTTTACAAGGCAGCCGACACTTAAACATCGGGCTTTTATTAACCAGCTGGCCAAATCATTTAACGCCGATCAATAAGCATAACATTGATCGGCGTTCAGCGCGCGGCCTCCGACCGCAACGTTGCGCTAAAGTCTATACACCGTTTCAAGTCTCTTCAGCCACAGTTGTCCATTAGCTGTGTATCAGATGAGCCTTCGCCTCGCCACCATTACACGCAACAAAGCAACGCTTGGTTTTAATGAGGTCGCTGCTGTGATAGCGATGCTTATACATCTTATTAAATCTTGGGACAGAAAAGGGGAAGAAGAAGGATGAAGGGTGGCGGCGGTGGCGGTGGATAGTACTTCAGCGGCAGAGTCGCTAAGCGTAGTCCACCAAATAGAGTCCCCTCCCCGCCCCTCCCTGGTGCATTTTGAGCGATGCATTTTTTTCGAATGTTATTTGAATTCCATTCAAAAGAACAGGGAGACATTGGGGGCATTTTACTAGTACATTAGTTAGTTATTGTATATATATACATAAACAACCTTTCAGTTAGCGCAGTCCTAACTCCACCACCCCCACCTCCTTCCATAGCTCAGTGAACTGATAAAGACCAATGGTGTATTGCTGTTTTGTTAAATACGCACACACACACACACACACACACACACACACAGACGCAGGCGCAGTGTGTATAGGATTGTGCTCAATCCAGTACTGAGTACCGTGCAGCTCATTAGAAACAGACAAATATTCAATTAGTCACCATAATGGGCAACATAAAGCATGTCCGGTGTGCGGAAATGCTCTCCTTCCAAGTCAGCAGTACTAAAACAACCGGCCAAGAATTTATAGGCCATGCCGTGAATGATTATGTCTCTCTACGTTACCGAATGTGTGTTTGTTTTTCTTACGAGCGTTGCAAATTAGTTCCTAAACAAATGCTCCTCTCTGCTCTCATCCACACACATAGGTAAAGATAGGTGTGTGTGTGTGTGGGGGGTGATCAGTGTTGATCAGTCGCTATTGAGTGTGAGTGGAGACTTTGACAAAGCGAAAAAGTTGGGAGGCAGAAGTTGCTGAACCCTTCCGAGGCGACGGAGGACCGCCGCTCGCAGATGCAGCGGTTAGATACGTGACTTTATACTTTCCTTTAGTGATACAAACAAACTGCAAAACACACACACTGTTGGCAACCCCCTTGCCCTGCATTCTGTAACCGTCACACTGAAGTATGCGTTGTCAACATTGTATATAACAATGCACTGTTGTAACGTCACGTGGAGTCCTTGGTGTGTTTGGTTTGCGGCAGAGCTAATGCGTCAACAGCCCTTACAGTGAAGTGTGTGCAGCGGGGCGTCTCTTCATCGTCTGCTTTGCATGCGAGAGAGACGAGGGCCGATGTCGTCTGCACGGCGACCCTCACCCTAGTTCTCCTGCCAAGCACGCGGCTGAAGGAAATACATAACAGCCTGTGTCAGTTTGGATTCAGAAAGCATGATCCACACGGCCCATACAAGAATGTTCCTTCTTGTAAAAAAAAAAAAGATTAAAAATAGGAACTTCTTAAGGAGCACAAAGCAGTTAAAAGTGAAGGTTGCGCTGGAATATATGGGCCAATACAAAACACTGCTGACTCATCGATTGTGACCGCTGGACATTTTTTGCAAAGACGTGTGTGATGCCGAGGACGGTTCCTTACCTTAATTGATTCATTGAGACAAACACACCCTTTTTGTTTGGTCAACGATGTGTTGAGACTTTAGTTGGTTTTTTTTTTTCAAGGACCCAGCCTTCCCCGATAGGAAGAACCTCTAACTACACTGTCCATCTCAGAGTTCTCACACCGATAAGCTACTGTTCTGGTGTAACCCTGGCTCCAAATACCCTTGTGTATCCTTGGTACAACCACAGATCTTAACAGTCAATTGTGCCGATAAAAAAACATTATCTAATACTCCATCCGGTCGGAGATAGAGATCTCTGACAGATGCTACTATTGGTGATTACAACTACATTGATCGGTGTAGCAAAAGGCGTGGGTCAGCGTTGGATGAAGGTGGTGAACAAAGCCTTTTCTCCTCCCTAGTCAGTCTTGCCATAGGATATGGTTCTGTTGAACCGAACGATATGCTGGGTGAACAGGGTTGACATGTAGCTTATTAACAGGGAGAAGTCAAAGAAAAGGTTAATGGCCTCTTGTAAATAGGCCGCTTTGGTGTGGCGTAAGTAATCGTGAAGTATTTTGTAGGCGGGGCCTAGCCGTTGGCAGAAAGAGCTGTGTGTTGACAGCTTGTCGCTGTATTGTTCTTCTATTTATTGTGAAAATTGTGAAAGAATTGTGTTTCTCAGCATTCAGCTTTACCATATAAATGTGATTAACGTGGTTGTCTTTAAAGAAAACAATATGACTGCATTTATCTTCCTCGTTAAGAAGTTGAGGATATGACTTGTAGTATTAAGCACTTCCAAATTTAAAATAGGCCAGTCGGCAGTTGTTTTTTAAAGAGTTCACAGGTGACGGACGACCTGGGGGAGTCAAGAGTTGTCGTCAGCGTTTAGGTTTCCAGTGTTTATTTTGCTAGCTCGGAAGTTAGAAAACGGTAACACGCAGAAGGGGAGAAGAAGTCTGACTGAACTAGTCGCCCATTGGAAGGCTTATCTCCACACCAACGTCCTGTCAGCCAGACTAGGGCTGACAGGACGAGTAACAAGCGCGTGGCATTGAGCGCGCAAGTGGACACATTCTGCCAAAAGTTGGTCATGCTTGAGTTTGAGTTCACCATAAACTGCTTGAAGGATCACTGCAATATTTTCACCTGAAAGAGATAGATAGTGTACATTATAGGAAATTCCATACCTTTGCACAGTAAAGTAGTCTATGTTCACTGTTCTCGCTGTGAATTTGGACCCAGAGGTCTTCAACGGTACGACGCTTCTTGGCAGTCTGGGGGATGAAATACAAAGCTGGAATCTGAATGAATGGTGGAAGACCCCTGAGCTGCTGTGAAGTCAGGCAGAGATGACTTGCTGGTTGTCCCTGCCCTCTGTCTCCTTCTATGAACCCATCAACATCACAACAACAAATAATACAGATAAATAATAAGTCAACATACTATATAATACCAGACAGTCAATACAGGCTTTTCGGATCCATTGATTACTCCCCTTGCTCACTACATTATTATACTGAGTTAGATGTAACCAGAGTTAGGCAAATTAACTAAGTTAACTTAGTTAAGGCTAAGCTTAGACTTTGAGCTTAGCCTTTGTTCTGATATGCGATCAGATGAACATACATACAGTTCCATTACAGTTACATGATTAAGCTGTTCTTAACCAACTATTAATTTCAGCCTTTGCCTGTTTGTTGACGATTCGAGAAAATGTGACCTGAAAGGTGCACTGCAGAGACGAGACTATAAAATATATCCAGTCTGTTACTGGCTTTAATGGCTACAAATGTCTCAGTTTAGCGTTGAAGGGGTTCTTAGGGTATGGACTGTGATGAAAATGAAGGCAATCTTTTTTGCCATTGCTATTCTGACAGCCGACAGCACAAAAATATATTTTATTAAATGTTTTGTGCGATTATTCCAGCTTCCATATCTCTATACTTCTATCTTCTGCCACCAGGTGCTGTGACACAATTGTGATCTGTCTCTCAAAACAACAGTAAATGGCTCTTCTAATTGAGAGAAAGGCGTTGTTCTTTCTTTTCTTCTTTGAATGCATTTGTTCAGGCACAGCTGTTGACGGAAGTTGATTGAAATGACAATCAGGAGAGATTACATATGAATAAGTCAATAAGTCTTTAAGTTTATTTGTATAAGCCTTAAGCACAGTTACTGTCTCAAAGGGCTTCACAGGCCTAACCCTAGCCCCCCAAAGGGCAAGAAGAAACTCCCCTATTATCAAGGAAGAATAATACATTTTAATACATTTTAGAAACCTTGAGATGGAACGCAGTGTGGGGGATCCCTCCTTCCAGCAATGGGTAGGACTGCGATGGGTGTCATAATGGACATACATCATAGTTATCGAGTTAGCAAAGTTATCGATACACAATTTGGCCATTAGACCCCATTGTGATTTATTCTGCATGGGGTGAACAAGCCAGGAAATAAGCCGCTTCTCCCCTGACGGAGTCTAGGCGCTGGTGGTGGTGAGGTGGCTAGCTGGAATCCCTGGTGAAGTCTGGTGAAACTGGACACATCTCCTGCTGCGGGGGACAGAAGAAGGACAAAATGAGACAGTGAGGGACTGGATGAATGGGGTATATATTTGGTGTGAGTTAGTGCCATTTTACTCAGCAATAAAGACAAGGTAAATCTGTTTAGAGCCCACACAACGGCTTCAGTTCACACCGCTGCAACTCATTATGAAGATCTAAACGATGTCAATTTCAACTGTATTATCCTTTCAAGGGCTAAGCCAAATCATCTGGCTTCATTACAACACACTTACACAGTAGTGATATTTTTCGAATTATTTTCTCTACAATGTTAAGATGTGCAATTACTTCCAATAATTAGGATATTTTCAAAAACAGCTGCAAAAACAACATATCAACACTTTACTATTGTACAGGTAAAAATACACAATTCAGTTTTTGATTAATAGCTAAAAATATAACAACACAGTTAATTGGCCCGAGATGAAGCCACCTTTAAGCAATTATGAGAAAGACAATACATGATATTGACGTATTGTTATTATTACCAACCGATCAGAGTGAGCATGGTGAGGCAGAGAGAGAGCGTACCTTCATTCTGCTATCTCCTGCTGTAGATCAACTGCATAAACTCTCATGTGGGGAGCCCTGTTAATGGAAGCAAGGCCACCCACAACGTCGTCTCACAAACGACAATAACAATAACAACTGCCGGCAGTCACCACCACCACAGAGCCTAAATACTGTAATATGATGACCCAATAAAAGAGAAAATGGCATCAAGTTTCCATCTCCGGAAGTGTGTATGTGTGTGTCTACGTATCTCTCATTCCCTGTGCATGCAATTGCTTTTGTGTGCGCGTGTGTGTGTGTGTGTGATACTGGCTGTTCCAGGGTCTATGTACGCCTGGTGTGTGCATGTGATGCTGTGATGCCCTCTCTCCCATGTTGGAATGTTAGCTGTTATTACGGTAGTAATGTTTTCTTGGTCATTGCTTGGTAATTCATCGTGACATGATTTGTCATTATGGAGAGTATTATTGAAACTGCCACAGCATTTCTCATGTGAGATGTGCAAAACAAAGTTTTTATTAGCCAAGGTTACGGTATATTTATGTTGATTTACGATTTTACAGTACTACAACTCTGTTGAGTCCTCTCAATGTGGTGGACTACTGCCAACGAAAAAATCCCATAATGCATTTTGACATACAAGCCCTTTACCAGTCTGGGAAAGTTACTCTTGAGGACAGCTAAGTCTCTGTATCCCCCTCTGTCCCCAATCCACTGCAGTGAAGCAGGTTTGCGAGTGTGGCAGTAGACCCTGCCGGACGCCACCTAAGTGGCTTTGCTGGGCTCCTCCGACGGCCAGGACACAGGTAGATGTTTTAAACCAGTTTATTGGGGTGTTGGCAAGACGTTACAGGCCGAGCAGGTGGTAAACGCGGGCATGCCCGAGCGATCTCCCTGAGTGTGTGTAGTGATGGCTGCTTTAGCCTGTGTGCCTTAATTACTCAATGCGCCACAGGTGTGTAGCCTCACCCTGCCCCAGTGTCTAATCAGCCTGACTCGGTCCTGACCAAACACACACACTCCACAGAGAGCATTATGAAGATATCTATGAGCTGCTAGACACCCGGTACTTACCCACCAAGTGCAGCATGTCCTGGACAACAAGCTCACTGCCCTATGTCCTCTTCCTGAACCATATTAAATCCATTGGGGATTTGATTCTGTTATTATGTGTGAGCCGAGATGTTTTTCACAGAGGAGTAGCCATCGGATGTCAATGGATGATGAGGGATTAACTATCTGTTGTCTGAGAAGATCACAAGCACCCCAATGACAACAGTCTTCTAAGCTAAATGGTCACTAGCTTATTTTATTCCCATCAAATCCAAACTAAACACTGTAGAGGTTTGTCCATATTATAGGATAACGTATGTGTCCCTACTGAAGCCAGACTGCAACACCTGGAGTACGGACACTCCACTTATCTAGTGGGTCTTCCAAGAAAGAACAGAGCAGACAGGAGATAATCGGATAAAGCGTTCGGCGGATAACCGTGCAAAAGTACATTTCCTTTCTTCTGGCACAACATTTCTGTTGTTCCCCGGAACAATTCGTCACGCCGAGCTGCAGCGCCGCGGTGTCGCTTGATTCCTCGGCTACGTGATCTATGGCGCCCTCGGCTCACCCCATACTTCAGCGCAAATCATCCCTGTGCTCTCCCAACATCACGGGCTGGGAAGATGTTCCTCCAGGAGCCAGCAGCTTGTGCGCTTGTTGTGCCAGCAGCCGGCGGAGGACCATTATACATGACTATTATTATTGCTACCATTAGACCATTGTGTCTGAACTTGGAGACAGGCCAGAGCCATAGCCTTAGCCAAGGGAAAATGCACCCAGCGGCCCCCGGCTTCCGTCCCAGGGTGTACAATGCGTGGCCGTCTGCCATGGATCATCACCTCTGGATGGAGAGTAGTTAGCCGGCTCCGTGTCTGACATGGCGTCGGCACAATCCTCATCAGCCTGAATGCTGCACCACCTTGACTTGATAGAAGGGCAAGTGGCCTATGCTCGATGCACAATGGGTTCTATACGCTTCTCTGGTGCATAGCAGCAACAGCCAACCTGGACCTGAGACTTGATAGATGCAGTTTTGTTATTAGACATGAGTAGGAGTTAAAAGTCAACATGCACGGGTCCAGGTATATTTTCAGAACTGATTGAGAACTAACCTTTACTGTCCCTTTGGATAATCCACATTAAGGTAAGGCTGTTTTCTGTTTATTTTTTGTTATATTTTGGCTAATAATGCTCATGCTGTTGTATACAGCTAGCATTAGCATCTCAACATCTACCGCTTTGAGTATATTAACAACAGCAAACCTGGACCTACACTTGATAGACACAGTTGTGTTATTAAAAGTCAACACACACAGGTACATGTATTTTCAGAACAGGAGAATCCACGTTCAAGTAAGGCTATTTTCTTTGTTTGTTGTTTTGTTATATGTTGATTCATGATCATGATCATGCTGCAGTATACGGCTAGTATACATCAGCATCTCAGCATCAAGCCCTTTGAGTACTATAGGCCTTTGTGTGTTATTATGTCCACACTTTCCCCTCTTTCCTAAATCTCACATACAGATCTGTTGTGTTTTTTTGTTTTTTTTCTCATCAACAAGCCGGGGATTCTTTATTTTCCACAGCTGCCTCTGGCCCTCCGGGTCCATCCCTTACTGCTGTCACACGTTACCACTCCTCTCCACTGCTTTCTACCTATCTGCTCCAGTTTGCACTCCTCTCAAGTTTGTCTACTCTCATCTATCTCACTTCCTTCCCCTCTCTGCCCGTCCTTACTCCACCCCCTCTCTCCCCCCCCCCCCCCCCCCCCAGAAATA
>OMKP01083332.1:0-11301 GCA_900302375.1 Bathygadus melanobranchus | reverse complement strand
CACAGGGATCTATTTACGGAGTAAATGTTTGTGGTCGCAGGGCTAAAAATGTATTCTTTGCATATTTTGTACTTTAGCGCTGCCTCAACAGAACAGTCGATGGTGGAAATTCCAGTTGGGTGCTTTCAGCGCTGTGTAACCCGAGCTTTGCTCGAAGGTCGCGCTAACCGACGGACTTCTGTGGCTGAAGTTGGTGACGCAAAATCTGAGGAAATTATCGTCGGCTTACTTGTGTTCCCACTTACAGTCGATCTGTTGGCACCTAAAAGTACTAATAAATAGCTTTGTTGTTTTTTTAGTTTGTTTTTCTGGACTATTGTTTGCAGCTGAAGAAAGGACATCAACCGAGCCAATTATACGACAGCCAAGAAAAAGTTATTCTCTTTAAACAGATAAACAAAATACAGATAAAAACAAAGTAGTGGCAGTCAACTGAGCAGAACGTTAACTTCCCAACTAAACCCAAGCAAAGCAGTTACCCCATCTTTCTTGTCTCTCTCCAGGGCCCCGTGGAGGAAATCCCGGGACACTTCCTCGTTCTCGTCCAACCACATGACCACAAACGGCTCGAACCAGCTGCAGGTGATGTGGAAAAACATGAACACCGTTAACAAACAAACAAAACCCTCACACGACAGTGTGACTAAAACGCGCTAAAAAGCAGCGGGAACCCGGAAACCGGTGCATTGTTAAGGCTCAGACTCACGCGGGGTATTCAGGCACGTGCTTCTGGAAAGTGACCAGCTCCTTGCAGTACTCGTTGTAAAGCCACTTGACTTTGAAGTGCAGGTTCATGTAATCTGCACTCTTGCACAGCCGGTGCTTCTCGTGCTCTGAACGGCCACAGGAAAAGGAAATGTCACGGCTAGTGTCCCTCCTCGACTCAGTCACGCACACGCCTCTCGTCTCTCTCTATTTTACTTTTGCGGTTATTTACATTGTTCTGGCACACACACACACACACACACACGCGCGCGCACGCACATGCACACACATACACAATATATGTATATGTAAGAGCAAAGTGTTACACATCATATACATATGTAATACATATGTCTTACATAAACACACACTAACACATGAGTGTGACATGGCAGAAACTCACCCTCCATGGCATACTTCATGTCTTGTGCAAACATGTTCCACATGACCTCTGCGCTGATCTTGCCCACGTTTAGTTCCTGTGGAAACCTGCGGAGGGCAGCGCAGAACACAACACATGAAGACCTCGTGAGCCCAGTAGGACGAGCACAACAACTACTGCTGCTCAACCATGTACAGTACACGCATGCGTGTACATTTTCATATATAAACATCTGCACTTGAGTGTCAACATCTTCAGGGGACTTTCACTGACACGTGGTCCTGTGGTACATGTTGATTTTTAAGAGACAAATATTCTATTATTTTGACTGCACTACTTCTATGGGACTATTGTAAATGCTAAATGGATTGCATTTATATAGCGCTTTTATCCAAAGCTTTACATTGCCTCCCGTTCATACACCAACGCAGACAAGGTAACAGCCAGCTCGTCAGGAGGTGTCTTGCTCAGGGACACCTCGACAATTAGCTAGGCGGAGCCGGGGATCGTACCAGCAACCTTCCAGTTGCCAGACAACCGCTCTACCTCCTGAGCTACTGCCGCCCCTAATGTTCGTTGGTACAGTGAATAAAATTGTATAAAATTCAATTTGCCATTGCAGTTGTCCGTTAGGATTATTGAATCTGATCAGCAGGCCACATCCATTTATTTTTTGCCAAGTTCACTATTTTGACAGCAACACAGATGATTGGGGACAGAAGCTCAGAGTGAACGAGTTCATGGAGAGAAGTAGCAGCTTCATCTTGAAGGGAATACTGCACTCACTCAGACAGACACCCAGAGAGCCAGCGAGCATATCATCTTATCATCGCCTATCAGCTGTTCACATCTAGCCCACTCTGGCCACTTGGCATCAGCGGTTTACTAATCAGCTAATCGACAGATCGGCTATTAGCTGATTGGGTACTTCACAGTGCACATCAGTACTGGCCTTTACGACAGTGTTATCATCAAATACTGCAGTCATGAACGATAGCACGCTGTGTGCATTCCACAGCCCTTCAGAATGTTGTTTTCTCACAGCAGCGTTCTCATTGGACGGTTTGTGTAGCGGGGTAGCTCATTGGTCGGTTGGTTGCATGTTTACATGCATTGTGTGTTAAAACACTGCAATGCACAAACAAATAAAATCTGCTTTTGGATACTTGAGTATTTCTAAATGTGTGATGTTCTCCAATACTTTGTATAATATAATGTACTAAATATAATATATACTAAACAAATGCACAGCACAATGGACTGGTTTAACTGGTTTTACCAGGGAGGACACCTACTGGTTGAGGCAGTGCGTGTAGGAGTTCTTGTCTTCTTCGATGATGGAGACGATGAGGGTGATGAGTTTGGACCAGAAGTCCAGGTTCTTGATGTTCGGACCCTGCTCATCTGGAGGTACTGCTTTTGACTGAGCCGGAGATTAAATATACCATGAATATATATATACATATTATACATCACACAGGCAGAATCTGAAACGTTTTCTTGCTTTCCTTGCAGGATCGACAAGCAGACTAAATTAGCCATTTTTAAACGCTTAGATGATTTCAGCAGCGTAAACAGTAAACAAGAACAGAACGGGCGAGCACCACCAGCTGTCTTTTTCTGCTTTTTTTCCCCACACGAGAACACGCTGCTCTCAGGCAGGCATACCGGGTCTGTCTGGTACTCGCGGTTGTACAGGTCGTGGCAGTTGTTGAAGATGTACTCGTAGGTGGAGTTGAGACAGGCCTTCACACAGTCCTTCACCACCTGGCTGGCCCTGGGAGGACTCTGCAGCTCCTGGACCTGGGCAGATAACAAACACCGACCGACGTCAGCGCTAAAACCCTGCAGATGCTCGCGTTGATGGGCTACCCTCCATGGAGCTATAAGCCCTGTCTCAGGTGAGGTCAACACATATAACTACTAACACGCACACACACGCACGCACATGCACGGTCACACATGCACGCGCACACAGACACAAGCCTGCACGTACATGCGCACACACACACACACACACACTGCAGGCACACATAAACACACACGCATGCACGCACACACACACACACACACAGCACAAACACACAAGCACGCAGGCACACACACACACACAAGCAAACTGGGCTTGACACAACTATAATTGAATAATACGGCCTACACAGTACACACATATACACACTTAAATACCCCTGCACGGATAATGAGGCTATGTGTGGATAACCCAATGAGAAGACGATTCTCCATCTATAGGCCCGAGGGTGACCGGGGAGACTCTGTGTTTGAGTTACATGCAGGTTTTCTTTGCGTGTCAGAAGCAGACATATTGTTGAGGGACAGACAGCAGCGCTCACTTTCATTCTGAAGAAGGTGATGCTGGTCAGCAGGTCCACGGTGGACTTGAGGTCCTGCAGTCGCTCGGGACTGCTGGCTGGGAAGTTGTTCTGAAAACACACAGACAAAAAACACTTTCACTGTAGTGTAAAGCTACAGTTCATAGATGGTATATTTATATTATAAAGATCATTGAAACAGCAACAGCTTGATAGCTGTTTTAATCTCAATCTCTTGACTGTACTTGACTGTCCTGGACAATAAACACGATTGATCACAACGAATAACTTTCACCACAGAACAAATGAGCTAAGCAATGACATAACTATGACAAAAGACAGAAAGAGTGAGAGAAAGTGAAGAAAGGGTTCCATACCCGGTACATGGACAGATCGATTCTCAGGGAGTTGTGCAGCTGGTCAAGTAGTTTCACGAACCTCTCCTTCTACATTCAAGAGGAGAAATGAGCAGAACACGCCACTTGTCAGAAACACATTTGCCTGTGCAAACCCATCCGACTGGGTTCCTCCTGCTGGGGGGCCTTTAAGATGTGGGTTGGCCCTGAGAATATCTACCCCTCGGGGGGGGTGCTCAACAAGCTCGTCAGTAAACATGTGTTTCTGACGATAGGGGAAGCAGGGCAGGCGAGGACGTGGACACCTACGCCAAAGTTGGAGGCCGCGAACCGGTCCGACGCGGAGACGTTGTTGGAGGACTGGGTGGTGTGGGCGTAGTAGGCGTTGATGTTGGCCAGCAGGGTGCTCATCACCGCCGGCACCCCGGGGCACATGTACTTCGACGACAAGCAGGCAAAGTGACTGTGTTTGCCAGGGGGTTGGAGGAGGAAGGAGTACAGCGAGACACAGAGAGATGCATTACGTCAGACTGCCACAGTGTTGCTGTGTTACTGAAACGACTAACAAGTGATATTACACCATTATGTCATATCCTTCTTAAACATCAAATTCAAGGACTTTTCAAGGATCTCCCAGGCCCAATTGCCTCAATTCCCCCAAGAACCCAGCACATATTTTGAGACACAGATGAAGGTTAATTACTGTTATAACACTGAGCATTTTTAGAATGAGAACTAGCAGGCTTTACAGAAGCTCACAGACAACAAGAGACGTGAACGTGTGAACACTTCTCAATGGTGATGTGTTACAGTGATGACAGACTATGTGGGCTCTTGCCTTTTCTAACGAAAGCACAACACTTTCAATGACTCATGTCTATTTGTGTCTATTTTCAAAACTTTCAAGGCCTTGCTTTTCTTTTCTCAAACTGACAAACCTTCAAGGATTTCAAGGAGCCGTGGGAACCCTGACTATCATTGTTACTATTTCCGAGTGTTAAGGCGTTAAGGGCCTGTGGTGTAAAACCGGTGACGACGTTGAAGCTACTGACGTCATGGCCTGGTAGATGGACTCCACCCCGTAGCGCATGGCGAACTCGTCCACGATCTCCTGGGCCGTCTCCTCAAAGTACACCTTCCAGGCGTCGTCGCCCTTGGCGTCGGGGATCTTCACCACGCCCCCGTTCTGCTCCTCCGTGGTGTACTGGAACAGGTGCTGGCCACCAGGAGGAGAAGGACACAGTGTCAATGGCGGTTAACTAGTCACACGTCCTAGCCGCTAGCCACTTCTAACCGGTGATACGGAATCACATGTTATTCACTGTCTGCCGAACACAAACAAACGGTTATATTGTCCGCTAAGCAGCCATTCAGATTGTCCACTAAATAGTGTTAGCCAATCAAATTGTCCACTAAATAGTGGTGGCCAATGAGATTAATCCCCATGTCCACGCAACAGTGGACATTATTCACCAACTGGAGATAATCAGATTGCCCTCTAAATGGTGGTAGTCAATCAGATCGTCCACTAAATAGTGTTAGCCAATCAAATTGTCCACTAAATAGTGGTAGTCAATCAGATCGTCCACTAAATAGTGTTAGCCAATGAAATTGTCCACTAAAAAGTGTTAGCCAATCAAATTGTCCAAAACCAATAAGACTATTCACCAAGTGCTCCAAAAACAATTAAGATTGTCCACTGCATGATGGTAGCCAATAGGATGATTCACCAATTGGAGATAACCACCCAGTTTGTTCGCCAACTGGGGAAACCCAGTCACACTGACCTCGTGTAGACAGGTGTACTGCACGTGGTAGGGCGCCACCGTCTCCTCGCCTTTAATCTCCACGCTGATGTGCATCCGAATGGCCCCCGACACAGCGGACTTATCCGTTCGCTTGTCTGGAACAGACAAAGCCACATCGCGTTGACTTGAATCCATTCAACCTCCGAGGGACTAGGTGGATGAATTCTCCGTTACCCACCCCTTTCCTGTTTTGTGAACTCACCCAGGTTGTACCAAACGTCCATCTCCCCGCTGAGTGTTCGGACCTCGATGATGGTTTGACCCAGGAAGTCATCGCTCTCGCGCTTGAACCTCTGCTTGACGCGGGACTTGATGTCATCGTCCTCGTCCCACACACGCACCTTGATCCGGTCTGAGGAGTTGTGGCACTCACTGGATGAGACAAAGAGATACTTAGTGTTAACTTGGGCAAGGTTAAGAGGGGTTCTGAAAGTTGTTGTTTGCAGAACTCACAAGTGGAAGTTCTCCTCCCAGACAGGATTGAGGTTGCCATAGATGGTCTTGGTCCTCTTCTTGGTTTTCCCCACTTGGACAGTAACATACGGGTCACTGGAGCCTGTTTTGTCCTTAGCCTGCAGGCCCTGGGCACACACCACTAAGGGACGAGAAAGAAGAAGAAGAACAGCCTTTAATACACAATATCAAAAGTCTCAAGATATCTGATTACCACACAACCACGCTACTGTTACTTTACAATGAAGGCATTGTAGGCATTAGGCCTGTTGCTCAAGGGTTCCTACAAGTAGACTGTGGTGATCAAGGTTCAAACACAAAACCTCCTAACAACCTCCTAACAACTAGACTACCCCGGCCGCCGGGACCTTACCGGTGATGCTAATCTTCGCAGACCACTTGGAGGTCCCGTCAAGCACGCTCTGCTTGATCTGCTTCATCTGGGTGGCGTGGGTGGCCTTGTCGAGAGCGAACACCTCCTGGATCTGCTCGAAGATCTCCGGCTTGTTCCGCTCCCGGATCTTCATGCGGTCCTTCAGAACCATGATGATGTTCTGCGTCCGGTCCTCCGCGCCATGCTTTGAACTCTTCTCCGCCGCCCCTGATTGGACAGGAGGGGAGAGGCCGCGGGGAGGCAAGACAGGGAAGTTAATAATATGTACATATTCACATAAAAGCCCACTCATTAAAGGCTTCTTTAACATGCTCACTCTGCAGACAGTCGGCGTTGAGCAGGTCCTGGCACTTGTCGTGGCATTTGACGCCGCACTCGGAGCAGCGCATGCCCTGCCGCGCGATGCCCCACAGCAGCCCCTCGCACTCGTAGCAGTAGGTGGGCGTGGTGGCCGTCCACACCTCAAAGTTGTGCGGCGTGGTGGAGGAGATGGGGTAGATGAGGGCCTGCAGGGTCTTCTTGTACACGTGGCTCTTCTGCAGAGCGGGACACAGAGGTGTGCACTGTGTCAGGGTAGGAAGGCCTTTATGTGGGCTGCCCCCTCCGCCTGGGATAGCCCGCGGAAGCAGGGGGCTTCGGCTACAGGATCCGATCACTCTAAGAAGTGGATTTAAATCCATTGTGAAACAGAGGGAAGCACTAACTATTGGAAATGGTAGATGTTTTAACGGGGTTCCCACACCTTCTTAAACATCAAATTCACGTTTCAAGGACTTTCCAGTACCAATTCCCTCAAAGGACCCAACAGAGCATAGTTTGAGACACGGATCAAGGTTAATTACTGTTACAACACTCTTATTTTATAATGAGAACTAGCAGGAAGAAGCGGCAGAAGAGGCTTGAATGTGTGAACACTTCTCAATGTGTTACAGCGATGGCAGACAACGTGTTCTCTTGCCTTTTCTAACACAGCACAGCAAAACAAAAGAGCTCGAGCAACACCATGTCTATTTACAACATCTATTTTCCAAAACTTTCAAGGCCTTGATTTTCTTTTCTCAAATTCACAAACTTTCAAGGATTTCAAGGACCCGCGGGAGCCCTCTTTTAACTAGCATCTGTGCTACTCTTTTGCTGTGTTGTACATTGTTTTATGTATGCTGTAACTGCTGCCATTCTTGGCCAGGTCTACATTTTTCAATCTCAAGGGACTAATCTGGCAAAACAAAGGTCAAGTAAAAAAATGTAAAACACGACAGAGCACGTCACAGTGAGTACGACAGTGGTGTACAATGGAGCGGTAGGGGGAGAAGGAGGATATAGAGGCGAGAGGGGTCACAGTAGAGGTCAAACCCACCAGCTCCTCGTTGCCCAGCGTGGTGGAGGCCATGGCGGAGGTGATGCCAGCCTTGCGGGAGTTCTGCACCAGAGACTGGTGGAGACAGAGCCGGTGATGTAGAGACGATTGAGCGTGATGTTGTCAATGTGATTACCATTAAACACTTGACTGTTGTTACATATTACGAGTGCTTGCGTGTTAGCTTGTAACACATGAGTACTTACCATGGCCTGGTGTGCACAGACAGTGATAACAGAAAAGGATTCAGTGGAAAATATGGCAGAAGGAAGAAAAAGGAGATAGAGATTAGCATTAGCATTATAATAAAGACTTTATTGTACATTCATTATGAATGTGCGTGTGAGCATGTGACACGCATGCATGTGTGTGTGTGTGTGTGTGTGTGTGTGTGTGTGGATCTGCCTGCCTGCACGTGTGTATATCTCCAGTGGAGCAGACACGGTGGTGTCGTGACCTCTGGAAGAGAACTGCTTCATCTATTACACCTGACCTCACTCGGTCAGCATGTAAAATGTGTAATTTATTGGCCGTCAGCAAACCCCGGGCCCAACCCAGGTGTGAGTCAGCCCAGGGAGGAAGCGGGGCAGCCAGAGACATGGATAAAGAATTCCTGTCAGGGCAACTTCCATTTGTAGTCATCAGCTCAGGGTGCGAGCGCAGTGTCCATCGACGTGAGGACAATTTAACAGTACGATTAGCACTGTCAGCACTATTACCAGGGAGTGCATGTGTGCATGTGTTTAGGCATCTGCACAGGTGTGTGCGTGTGTGTGTTCCTGCATGGATGTGTGTATGTGTGTGTGTGTGTGTATACCTATGTGTATGTTTGTGTGCATGTGTGTGTGTATGCCTGCGTGTATGTGTGTGTGTGTGTGTGTGTGTGTGTGTGTGTGTGTGTGTGTGTCTCACCAGATCTCTGACCAGAGGAATGGCTTTCCTCTTGCGGAGGTCAGGCATGCTGTCTATACTGTAGAGAGCACCTCCCATTCTGAGAAGAGAAGGGGCCACCATGTTTTAAACCTATATACTCATACAGACTGAATACTGTATGTACAGCATACATACAGTATTCACATGGTAGTAATCACTGACAGCTGTTCTGTATGTAAGTAATTATTGAAGAAATAAATCAACAATAAAACAAATATATTGTCCATAATCCCCTTCATAGCATATGCTGTTACATCCTACCCCTGACTAAGGGCCAAATTCGGATTTAGTTGAATTAGGGGCTTTCCACTATGCAGTTTCTGCTCTACTCTCTTAAGGTATTCCTGATCAACAAATGACCTGCCAGTTTGCCGAGGGCAGCCAACCATCGCTCAATATGCACTGGCCTACAGCCATACAAAGAGGCTCCTGTATAGGACTAAATACCCCGGAAACATGCAGATGCAATGTACACTGGCTATTACCACAGCATTGAATTGAATTTGATAATGATTGTCATGTGGATGAACTATCTATCTATCTATCTGTCTATCCATTCATCCATGTATGTCTGTCTCTCTGTCTCTCTGTCTGTCTATCTATCTATCTATCTGTCTATCTGTCTGTCTAGCTATCTCTGCGTGGCTTTGTCCATTCCTGCTGTTATACTGTTCATTGTATTAGTTCCTTGCGGTACTCACCCTCCTTTACCGAACCAGAGGGAGTTGGACGTCTCTCCTCGCGCCTGAGGGAGAAAGAGAGGAAAGGAGAATAACAAGGTGAGAGGAGAGAGTAATACGTTTAGCAACACCTCTCCGTTCACCTGTATTCTCCTGACACTTGCCTAACCTGTTTGGAAATACATAGGATTTCTGAAGGAAATGGTTGGATTTGGATCCACGTGTTTTTGACAAAAACATGAAAAACCTCAAACGTGTTAAAGTCATGACAGTGCAAACTGTTCCTCAACTACTCCAAGGCGGATGCTTAATATTTAGTGTACCTTCTCTGTATTTAGAGATGCAACGTGTGGAGACACAATTAGTTTGAAGTGACTCTCAGTGGGGCAGCGGAGGTTTCAAACAAAATCGCACATAGCGTGATGGGTCGACAGAGTCGTTCATTTGCCCGAGCGGCCATTTTGAATGGTTCCTACCTGTACACACGCTCCACCTGTGGTCGACCAATGTGCATGCGAGTGCCACTATGGCAATGACATAAAACTGGAAAGGAAAGAAAACAAAATGGCGGGGGAACAAATAAACAAACAAACAAACAAACAAACGAAACGGGACAAACAAAGGGAAGCAAAGTGCAGTAAAATGCAATGCAACATATATCAACATAAACACTGAAGCTGGTGTAAAATAGTTCTGCACAAGACTAGCAAAATGATATGTGGAGGAAAAGGATGCGAGTGAAAATCAATCAAGCAAAACCCAAAAATAGATATATAAATCAAGCATTCCTTTGGGAGCAACAGCCATACCGCAGCGTACTCAACCCAAACTAAAACAGCATCAACTAGTTCTACTAAAAAAAAAGCTACAAATACATCCAGCCTGCAATGTTTCTTTTCTCTTTGGAAATATCAATAATGAAATATGAAACACATTAACTCTGTGGCGTCTGACGAAATGGACTATCAAAGTCCAACTCTGAGACCCCGTCCCCGACAAACCCTTTAAATAATGCACCGTGCATACATATTTCAATGGCCTTCTAAAACACTTTTAGAGTATTACAACAGCCCCTGTGTGTTTTTGGGTGCTGAGGGCTTACAGTACTGGGTTCAGGCCTGCAGAGGGTAGGGTCTCCTGTAATTAGTGATTCATGGTGGATGAAGCCTGGTACCGATGGACTCAAGGTTCTGGTTCTGGAAAACTAAGTGGGCCCTTACCTCCCGAAGCTGGTCCAGAACCTTATTATAGATCCTCAACCAGTTCTCCTTGGCTCTGACAGCTGGGTCTACTGGCTCTTTGGGCTCTTCGGGTACAGTAGAACTACAGGGGGAAACACAGTGGGTTTATAAACTGCTATTGCTCGTAAGGCGTCCTACATACGCCTCCCACTTCACCATCAGCCTACTCCTCCTACCTCTCCGGGATCATCTCCTTCTCCTCTAGCGGTGTTGGCGGCCGGCTGTCCTCCAGACGGTCCTCCATCTCCTCCAACTCCTCCTCCAGCTGGGCAGGAGGTGTCCTAGCCTCCAGCTCCATCATCTCCTCCTCGTCCAGCCGGAACTCCTCATCCTGGAGGGGAGCCAGGTCTTCGTAGGCTGCGGACTGCCTGTTGGAGGTGACTCCACTTGGCTGGGCCTGAGGGGGCACGGTGGCAGTAGGGCCCATGGTGGTGGTGGTGTTGGTGGAGTGGGGCTGGGAGCAGGGGGGACCCTTGGTGGCTGGGTGTGAGGGAGGCACAACGGTGGAGGCAGCAGACTGGGTGGGTGGACCTGCTGCCGGGGGGTGAGCCTGGGCAGGCTGGGCGGTGGGGACGGAGGACAGGAAGGTGGAGGCTAAGCCGGTGACTGCAGCCGTCAGGGGTTTGGCCATGGAGAAGAAGGACGTGGCAGATGGAGTGGCC
>OMKP01083330.1:0-11933 GCA_900302375.1 Bathygadus melanobranchus | reverse complement strand
CCCACCCCCTTCTCTCTCTCTTTCATCAACCTTCGCTCAATAGTCTTATCTGAGCAGCCGCACGCTACACTACTGCTCTGATCTGCTGGGGGGGAGATAGCAGAGACCACGTGTTCATCACCTTGTCGCTGGAATGGACAGGGCTTAATTCTGAGGAACTGAGCCCAAGGACAAACAGGGTCTGTGCTCACCAGGCGCCCGCAACTGTGACAAATGAACGCTACGTAACGCCCAGTGAGCAGAGTGTAACACACAAAACCGAAACAATCACATGTGGTTCTGAAACTCCCTCTGAGCAGGACTTCTTGGCCTCGGTGGGATTTATGAGAGGTGATCTGTGTCAGGTAAACAGCCACTCCCTGCCTGCCCTGCTCACACACATCACACAAGTCAACTGTTTAACAATGGAATATTCCCCTCCAACACCACCGAGAGAATAACAACCCTGAAATAACATGTTGGCTTGGTGGGAGTCTTCAACACAATGTTGAAATGGGTAGATTACATTATAGCATACTCTGGTGTAACCACTAGGGTGTTGGACTCCCTGGTTCTGGGTTCGACCCCCAGGGTCCGCAGTATACCTGCAGGCATCCTTGAGCAAGATGCTCTAACCCCTACCTCCTGTTAATCGCTTTAGTATAAAGTGCCTGCTAAACGACTAGATATGAATATGAATAAAACACGTTAAACATGTTAAACATTATTCAGGTCCACGGATGACCAGGTATATCCCAAACCAACTTGGCTGACTGAAAAAGAACACCACCTCACATGACATGAAGCAACAACAAGAGACCACAACGTACGACAAGTTAGCAGGTTCCCTCGGTATGACTGACACCCATGAACTTCACACACCACTGAGTATCAAAGGAGAGAGGGAGGGAGGGAGAGAGGGGGAGAGAGGCAGAGAGAGACAGAGAGATCAGCTTCTGTAAAAGAACGTCTGAGGCATGCCACATATACGTACGTGGCGCCGTACATTCCATGGCTGCTCTGCCGGCCTCGCTACGGGTCGGCAGAGCAGACATGGCTGCAGCGTTACTTCTACTGCTGAACATCAGCGAGGGCTCGGGTTCCCCTCTGCAGACACACTGTGCCACGTGTGCTCTCTGGACCAGCCAGTTACCATCTGCCTTATAGACACTGGTGGCACTCAGTGTCTCCCTCTCTCTCTCTCTCGCTCGCTCTCTCTTTTATAAACTGCAGCTGTACGGATCAACATCTGTTGAAGAATCGCTCAGTCTAAATAAGGAGGAGGAGGAGGAGGACGACAATAACAGTGTAACAGTTGAGCAGCCTGGGTGACGAGTGAGACAGAACGCCTCCAGAGAGTTAGAAATGTTATGACTCGTTGTCTTTCAATGCCTGCAAGGAATGGGGTGCTAATATTGTATTTAGTTCAACACTTGAATGCCCTACAATTTTAAATGTGTTAAAATAGCTCACAAAGGGATATTAAAGACTGCATCAAGAGCCTATAGATCCCTCTTATGAATATGATTAGCGTTATCATTACTATTTCTGTTTACATTGGGTCTATATAGCGTAGCGTAATACGCCTATCATACAGCCATGCACGCACAAACCCAGTGTGTAAGCTCTGGCATGAGCGTATAAACACACATTTAGCATATTGAGCTGAAGACCTGCTGCTTCATTCAAAACACATTTTATCTCAGGACAAACACCCTCTCTCTCTCTCTCTCTCCCTTTCTCCCCCTTTCTCTCTCGTTTTCTTTTAAACCTTCTCTTCACATCCTTGAGGCTCCAGGTGAATTTTAATGGCAAGAAGGCAACTCAGAATCCACAGAAATCTGTTCACTGCGTGTGTGTGTGTCAGTGTGTGTGCGGGTGCGTTGTGCATGTGTGTGTGTCTGTGTGCGTGTGCTTGCAGCGTGCCCGTGCCCAGTATGAGCGGTGGGGGGTATTCTATTCATCTGGTGTGATCGTGGCTCTCCCTGACTGGGCCGAGGCGTCGCCGTGTGCTCCGATCTCCCGATAAGTGTTCTCCATCTGTTGTGCATATCAGGGCCCCGACAGCTCCGCTTATCGTTCCTCTCATCAATTTCTCTCAATCATACTCACTCGGTTCTCTATTCTCGTGCCCTTATTTTTCTCTGTGCACGGTTCAAATGCTGCGTTTAATCTTGGCGGTGCGTACAGACGACGGGTAGTCGAGAGAATGCGGGCGGCGTTGTGTTATGTATAGATGATTGCTTACATGTGTGTGTAACGGAGAGCGTTGTGTACACGTGTGGTTTAGCGTGCACACACACGCACGCACGCACACGCACGCATGGACGGACACACACACACACACACACACACACCATATACTTACACACACGTAGACACGTGGACACACACTCAGGTAGCAGGTATCAGATTCTTCTACATACACACCCTGCACTGGTTTGCCGGGGGGGAGATTCCATTTCCAAAAAGATCACTCGGGTGTAAGATAAATGATTGTTTGGGTTTTTTTCTCAAGCATATTTCATTCAGTTGTTTCAGTCCGCAGGGAACCTGTTCCCGTAGCAGATTCCAGCCAACGACGCTGCGACTGTGAAACATGAGAGGGTATAACGCGGGGATGAAAATGTGTGTACAGTAGCAACAGCAGCTCAACGCCAAGGAGTGTAGTTTACACAAGAGAATCCAGTTAGGCCCCTGATGCCCTACATTCACAGAACACCCCGACGCCTCAACAGCACCGCGGCAAGGGCCTCGGCGGGGGGCAAATAGTAGTCACGATCGATAATAAGTGAATAAAAATCAGTTTGCGTTGCGGTCAGAGGTGGGGCCCTGAATCCCATCCGGGTGATAAGAAAACCAAAAAGCCTCGGACACGCCCGTTATTCACGGGGGATGATTTGGTTGGGGTCGGTGTTTCATCCGTTGAATCCTGAGCATATGTTTCCATGGCCAGTATTATTAGTAGCCTATGTCCGAGCCAGGTCTCGGGTCTGGGTACTGGGACTCCAGCAGCACGACAGGTTTTTGCCGGTGGAATATTTATAGCCGTGCATTAACAGGGAATCGAGGGTTTAAGTGTACCATTGCAACACTGCCGCTCCTTTGTCTAGGCCTGTCCAAAAATGTCGTCCCTGGGGCAATTCTTTTCAGTTATGATGCAAAATGTTACTAAATGTTACAACACACATTATATCAAAGATCAAATGTCGATGGTATTTACCTTAAAGGCGGCCTGTGACGTTTTCCTGTCTTTTCTGCAATAAAAACATGTTGAGGGTAAGTTACATATCTTGAGAACAAATCTTGTCAGTCACTGCCACATAGTTTATAACTTAATAGTTAAACGGGTTCAATTATCAGCCAAGCTTTGAGGTCTGTCTACTCAGTAACTCAAGGGAGAAAGAGTGTTTAGGCGCTCATCCAAGCAAACTGAGGCAATGGATATATTGTGCCATCTCGTGGTTTGTGATGTTCGTGCTAGAGCTGTTATAACTACCGCCTCATACTGAGTCTGATACTCGCTGCAGTTAGTACAAAAACAATCTAATGCTACAAATTGATATAACAATTCACCATTTATTAGGTCTGATCAAAAGGTGGACATCATATATCTTAAAAAGCGAAAACAAAAAACAAATAGGCCTACATATTTTTCCAACTAGTTTTCTATAAAAATCTGCACACAAAATATACGTTTCTGATTATGAATTTCATGTAAAATCCTAGATTAGTCGAAATTTAGTAATGGCTTAAACAACAGATCAACAGCCTTTCCAAAAAGACTGCAATATTTACAGGAATTCTGTCACTAGTAAAAGTAAATGTAGTGGTGTTTCAAACTGTAGCCATGCATGAATTACATGGATGGAAATAAACTGATTTAGGAGCACAGCACAGAAATGACTCCTTGGCCTGAACAGTCACACTGTTAGAAGTCAAATAAATACAAAGAGTTCCTAAAGTATAGATGAACACAAATGTAAAAAAACACAATTACAAAAGCATGCTCCAACGCTTAATTGGATGAAACCTACCAACTAATTTCCTAGGATGTACAAAATAGGTATTCACACAAAGTGATGATTAAATAATACATAATCAAAACATCATACGCGTTTGGTAGAATGCAGGTACGGTGTGTGTATGTGTGAGACAAAGATGTGGCTAACAATCTTGGGTTCTAGTTACTACAGCAGAACACACTTATATTACACAGCAAACATTGCAAGTTAGATTTTTAAAAAAGATCCTAATCTCTACACTCTCTATTATACAACCACTAAGGTCATCCCTGAGAACAAACTTTAGTTCAGTACTCGCCACAGAAAAGGTGCCGCAATCTGAAATTATGCAAAAGAAATCATTTTTTTTAACATTTTTAACTTGCCATGTGACTTGTAAAATAGGATGAACTGTTAGCCAGTAACATGGTCACTGGCTACAATGCAAGGTGGCAGTATTGTTATTTAGAGAATTCATTTAATGCCAAGAAGTAGAGGGCTTCTGGTGGACCCTACCGTTTAATAGAAGGAAATGAATTCAACATGAAGCCTGATATGCATGATTACCAAATTAAAACTGAGAACGTTGACTCATTTAAACAATTACTACACTTCTGTGTGTATTCATCTATGAAGCATAGTCGTTTTACTTTGAAAAGCAAAGGGAGCGTTGCCATGTCATTTTATTATGGTATGCTGGGATTAAAAACACCACGAAGCAACAGGGGTATTAACAGCGGCTGGGCTCCTATGCAACAAATGAGTAACAATGATTTTTCAATCTTTACTCTCGTCCTCTTCGTCACCCTCCTCGTCGACGTCGACATCCTCCTCATCCTCCTGGTCTTTGGCCTTCGGGTCCCCCGGTGACACTTCTACGTCTTCCACATAGACATCTTCATCTTTATCGCCAAAGGACTCGCCGTCGTCTTCCTCGTCTTCCCCGGGCTCCTGGTCGCTGTCGTCCGAGCCTAGAGAGCAGACGCGGGCACGGTTCAGGAAGTCATTCGGGAACGACGCGTTTAAAACGTGCCAGTACAGCGATCGGACTGGATTCACTATCCTAACATCAGATCAGAGAGAACCACGGATAGAAACGCAATCGCAACTACACCAAATGGAGCCCAGAAACGTTCCACCTTCCAGCCCTCGTGGTGTTGGTGTTAAGGGCAGCACTATGGGCGAGGGTGACGACTTACCGTCAATCACAATCTCTCCTTCCTCCTCCTCCTCCTCCTCTGCGCTTTCATCTGAGGAGATATTGCCTGTCTATTCAGTTTAGCCTCCAACAGTTTCTACCAGAATCCCCAGAATCTTTTCATGGTTGTATATTCCATTTATTCCAAACACTTCCACCTTGATTGAACCAGGGGGCTGGTTTGGAGCAGTCTGAAGACTGAGACTGTAATACGCACATTACCAACCTTGACCATGTCCTTTCTCTTCATCTTCCTCCTCTTCCTCCTCCCCATCGTCATCCTCCTCCTCCTCCTCCTCCTCCTCCTCCCTGCTGTGGCCCACTCCGGTGTCACTCTGCTCCTGCTCGTCGTCCGAGTCAGAGATCACCACACAGTCGTCCCCGTTGCCATTGTCAGCGGCCCTCGTCCCACTGCCACTACTGGTGGGAGGAGAACAATAACACAGCTCAACCAATGATCATCCTGATGGCTTCTGTTTGGCTCATCAATTACATTGCCCAGCACAACAATTTCCCTCGGGATAAATACAGTTTTATCTTCTCTTATCTTATAACGTTACAGTTCATTCTATGAATGATTTACTTTGGGTGAATTCTTTTAGAAATGTATTATTTTGGAAACTCAATGTTGATAATGAGCAGGTAGGGGGTAGGCAGCTCAGGGACAACTACAGATAGACTGCAGAACTTGGACTTTGAACCCAGAACCTTTTCAGGTGTGAGTCAAACGCCCTAACTGCAAGACTATCCTGCCAACCTTTTAGAAATATCCCAAGAGTAACTTGAGTAACGGATGGAGATGGCAGAGAAGTTTTGATCTGTATGTGTGGACATACTCCACAATTGAATTCACCATCATGTCAAACAATTATACATAAATAGTAATAATTAATAAATAAACACAAATGATATGATGACCCTCTATAGCAGTCGACCACGGTGTCTCTGACACATTTACCAAACATTTAGTTGAGTTTAGCTCACCTGCCGTTCTCCCGAGGTTCCCACAGAGGAGTCAGGTAGTACCTCAAGGGGTCACGGTAAAGGTCATCTTTAAGAATCTGTCATTACCCAAAGAAAGTAATTAGGTACAGAACACAGATTGGTTACTTCATTACATCGCTCCTAGCATCATGATGATGACGTAGACCATGTCGTACCTTATATTTTAGGTACAGAACACAGATTGGTTACTTCATTACATCACTCCTAGCATCATGATGATGAGGTAGACCATGTCGTACCTTATATTTTAGGTACAGAACACAGATTGGTTACTTCATTACATCGCTCCTAGCATCATGATGATGAGGTAGACCATGTCGTACCTTATATTTTAGGTACAGAACACAGATTGGTTACTTCATTACATCACTCCTAGCATCATGATGATGAGGTAGACCATGTCGTACCTTAGATTCTCATTGCAGCTGATTGAGTTGATAAAAAACCAATATCGTCATAGATTAAAGTAACTAATATCTAATCATTTTTGGTGTAACGGTGCCGTTACCGGTTAAGATGATAAACACAACGTTAACCTGCGCTATGTCATCTCGGCCCGGGTTGCTATGGTCACTGAACCAGCTGAAGAACGTCTGGTAGACCCCGCGCTGGGACTTCCTCGGCTCGCTGTGCATCGTCAGGTTCTGTCCCCGGTGCCAAAGGATGGGGTTGGAAAAAGACACGGGGGACCCTGAAAGGGAGACGGTGACCACCTCAGAACTCCGGAAACCAATCTGAATAGTAGCCATTGGTCAAAGTTGAACTAACTAGTCGTGTGCCCGTTCGAAGCGTGCCCCGTGCCTGTTTGAACAGCTCACACAAACTATTTCACACTCGACACGTAGCTTGTTAGCGATGCGCCCGCTATGTAGTCCAGTGAAGGACAGACACACACACACACACACGCACTGATGTTGAGAGTGATTCCTGTAATTCCAGTTAGATGCCCGAGTACTGCTCACCTCCAGCCCCGAGGTGGACCTCCTTCATAATGATGTTGTTCTGGAAGTAAGGATTCCGCCGGAAGTGGAAACGGATCCGGGAGCCCAGTTTGCTGTTCTTGAAAGACTCGATCTGAGGAAGTTTAAAACAAAACACTGGCCATTAACAACTAGGAAAACGCCACGGGGTCTTTTCATCACTATGACACATGTAATGTGATTCACCTCGAGGTCGATCATGTAACTGAGCGCGTCCTCGTCGGTCTCGTCGATGTGAGCCGAGAGATGGGGGTGGTTCAGCAGCTGACACGGCCGAGTAAAGGAAACACATACACACACACAGACAGAAACAGAAACACATTCACCGTGTGTGTGTGTGTGCATGCGTGTGTGTCCACAGCTTGTTGTTTATGTTAAAAGATACAGCGGTGACCCAGAAGCCCGGGATGGACTGAGCGATGGTGCTGCGCTGGTCCAGATGTGGCCGACGCTGCCGACTCATCTTCACGTCCAGCCGCTGGTGAAGCCGGACGCTCTTCTTCTCCAGAGCCTCCAGCCTCATCTGCACCTGCGCCAGCAGAGCCACAGACTGCCGGATCTCGGGGGCCATCTTGACGGAGACTATGGCGCACTCGCCATCGTCTTCGTCGTCCTCGTTGTCAGAGGGGAACGAGGAGCTCGGCGTGGAGGAGGTGGCCGGCGTCGTGCCGGGGTCCTCCTCCTCTGTATCCGGGATGTCTTCCACGTCGTCTCCTCTGGCGACGCTGTGGACAGAGGTGGAGCTGTCTGCTGCAGCTGCCAGGGTTTTTAAGCTTTGCTTTGATGAGTCCCGACCACCAAGTTTAACTTTACTCTCCCTGTCATCTCGCTTCACTTTGTTGGATAGTGAGGAGGATTTTTTACCCTCCTCTCCAGCTCCTGCAGTTAGACTAGCTAGTGCTTCTGCAGCCGCGATAGCTGCCGAATCATCTGATTGGTTGGTGGAAGTTGAAGGAGGACACTGGTGTCCTCCACCATCTCCTCGTGCATTTGTGGATCCCGGGAGATCTGATGAATGTGCTTCAACGGTACCGGCGGTCTGATTAGCGCTCGTGTTTAGGTCCGTTTGGTCTGGTTTTGCACAAGCGGGTTCTCCTTGGCCCACCTTAATCGCAGCATTCGCGGCCGTTTCTTTGCGTTCCACTTCCTTGCTTGTACAACTTTGGGAAGTTGATGGTGTGTCGTTTGACGTGTCGCTTACTTTGGTAGACTTACACGGCGTGGGGCCACTCTCATCCTGCCCGGGCTGCGGGCATCGTTTCCGTGGTGCAGAACCCTCCGACTCGCTCATGTTTGCTGGTTATACCTTCAACTAGCGATGCCCCCCCCACCCGCTAGCTGGACTAAAACGGTGGTTCTCTAAAACAGAATAGGCCTCTGACTTACTCGCCGTATAAAAACACAGTGTGTTTCAAGCCCTCCGAAGGACATGTTTGACGGTACAGGAAGCGGTCATCACCGTCTGGTCCGCGGCCTTGCGGACGCGCTAGCTTCGGCTAATGTTATTACAACTGGCTAACGCTAGCTCACCTTATCCACTTCTTACACCATCCAAAATACGAGCGGCAGTTGACTTTAAAAAACCTCGGAAGACTCGGAATAACGTCCGCTTATATCCGCGGCGTGCATACGTGTTCTGTGTCAGACATAAACTCTACTCTAATAATAAAATATTTATTTATATTTGCCTTCTTCCTTCGCTTACTACCACAGCGCGTCGGTGTGACAGAAAAACATTCTTCCGATTGGTCGCAGCACACCGCGCTAAAATCCCCCAGCCAATCACACGGAGGGGGTTGATTACGTGTCCCTGTTAGCCTATCAGAACGACGCTAGCGGAGCGCGCACCAGTACGTTTAATTCTGTAAGGGTTTCACTTCGCTTATCTGCACGGGGAGGGGTCAATTATATGAGGAAGTATCATTAACAACAACATAACTAATCATACAAAGTTATTCATATATAGTTTTAACGATATCGTTTTAAACGTCTCCCAGACATCCATGTTGTCAGTTTTCCTAAATCTAACGGACAGATGTAATTAAATGCTTTATATAGTCAATGACGGTCTAATAGTTCCAAAACATAACTCTTAACTTTAGTTAATTTAGTTGTTATTCTGTTTAGTTTCTTATATAAGCCTACAGGCTTATAATGCAATGGACTACGTTATTTTTCTGGACTTGTTCTGTCTTGTCTGTGTGTGTCAAAGTTAACAAATAAAGGACGATATGAGAGATTTCTCACCAGCCTTTTCTGAACGTATTAGTAGATGTAACTCCATTAACTATTACTAACTAACTATTGCATTAACTATAGCCTACATGTAACTATTGTGAGATGTAATTACAACTGCATCTACTAGTTATTATTGTAGATGCAAATCGATAAGCAGAGCTGGTGTAGGGACGCACTATTGAAGTCTAAAGTTTATTGCGACCAGCGAGCCCCTGTTTCAGATGCAGACCTAACAGATGTAGGTTCGTTTATTTTAATACATTTATACTCTTGCTTTGCGAGTGGGCGTGTACACTGTCCGAACCAAACAAAACAAAGGGTGTCGCAGGATTATACCAAGTTAAAAGACACATTTGGGGCATGAAGTGACGGTAGGTCAGGGCTAAAATTAGGTCTGCCTCCCTTCTCGGCCACACTGCGATCCACGCTATAGTGGTTTATACCAGGGGGGGACTATCCATGATGAGCATGACCACACACTCTGAGACGCGTTGGATCCACACATAGGACCTCGCCGAGCAAATGGGCATTCATTTGGTATTTCTCGGGGACCTTCATGTAACCGCACTATTTCTTTGCCATATTCCAGTAACGAATGCACAATGTCTTTCTTAGCAATACCAAGTCAAGAAGGTCTTTTCACCACAGTGAAAGCCGGTAAATCCGCCGAAGACGGATGCAGTACGTGCCCAGTGGATGATGATGATGATGATGACGACGAAGACGATGGCAGCGAGGAAGTTAATTTCAGCCCGAGATCTTCTCCTGTCCCCAGGAAGCGAGGCCACTCGCTATGTGACGAGGCTGCAGAGTACATGCGTATACATTTGTCTCTGCCTGCAGCCAAGAGAAGGGTGGCGTTCGCTGACACAACAGGTGGAGATCTGGTCGATGTAAGGGAGTTTGTTGCCTTCGGTTCTGATGAAGAGGGGGACCAGATGTTTGAAGCAGAGGTTGCGAGTTATAGAAAGGGTTCGAAAGAGCCCACCTATCGTATTAACACAGAGTTCACCGTGGCAGCGAGGCTGGTGGAGGCTGTTCAAACAAACAAGGTGGAAGTTGAACAGCTGTCTGCAGTGGGGAATGAACCCCTTGCCTTCAGTGGCCTCGTACGAGTTCTCAACATCTCTTACCACAAAGCCGTTTATATCAGGTCCACCATGGACCACTGGGCCACCTACTTCGATCATCCAGCTGAATATGTCCAGGGATCAAGTGATGGCGAGACTGACGCGTTTTGCTTCAAGTTGTCCTTTGCACCGCCTTATAACACCCATGGTTCCCGCATTGAGTTTGTTGTTCGCTATGAAACCTCGCATGGGGACTACTGGGCCAACAACTCACACATGAATTATGTGGTGACCCTCTTAGTGTCCTACGAAGATCATGCAAGTCAAGTAAACACCGACACAAGACGAGACTTACGAGGGATCCTGAAAGCCCCCAAGGTTTACAGGTAAATATCAAGGCAGAAGAACGAAAGTGAAAAGATGCTTCTAATGCTGTGAACGTATTCACACACATTGTTGGTTGTTATAAACATGTATCTTACAATAACTGGACACCTAAGATCTCCCCTAAGCCTCCTACATAAGCCTCTTGCTGAAGTAGTCTGGTATGATGTACTGGTATTTGTTTCTATGGATAAAACCTTGACCACATGTGGCCATACAGTGTTAGTCTCATTTGGACCATGAGTAGGCCTACTAATTGAACAGCTCCAGGGACACAATTTGCCAAGGCTTTGATGTCCATTGTAAATATTTAACTGTCTACAAAATAACTTAAAAATCCACATGTATTGACTGTGTGCAGCTGGCAAATTGTATAAACACCAATGCTATAAAGCCTTTAAAATAATAGGGGTGATGAATTTGAATATGGTGCACACTCCCTCTATGCCTGCCAGCTAGCCGGTGGTGTAGTCCACACTCCCTCTATGCTAGCTGGTGGTGTAGTCCATACTCCCTCTATGATAGCCAGCTAGCCGGTGGTGTAGTCCACACTCCCTCTATGCTAGCTGGTGGTGTAGTCCACACTCCCTCTATGCTAGCCGGTGATGTAGTCCACACTCCCTCTATGCCTAGCCGGTGATGTAGTCCACACTCCCTCTATGCTAGCCAGTGGTGGTGTAGTCCACACTCCCTCTATGCTAGCCGGTGGTGTAGTCCACACTCCCTCTATGCTAGCCGGTGGTGTAGTCCACACTCCCTCTATGCTAGCCAGCTAGCCGGCGGTGTAGTCCACACTCCCTCTATGCTAGCCAGCTAGCCGGCGGTGTAGTCCACACCCCCTCTATGCTAGCCGGCGGTGTAGTCCACACTCCCTCTATGCTAGCCAGCTAGCCGGCGGCGTAGTCCACACCCCCTCTATGCTAGCCAGCTAGCCGGCGGTGTAGTCCACACCCCCTCTATGCTAGCCAGCTAGCCGGCGGTGTAGTCCACACCCCCTCTATGCTAGCCAGCTAGCCGGCGGCGTAGTCCACACCCCCTATATGCCAGCCAGTGGTGTGTGGTGTGTGATCAAAAT
>OMKP01083326.1:0-13449 GCA_900302375.1 Bathygadus melanobranchus | reverse complement strand
CGATAGACTTTTCCGAACAATGACAGTGAAGTTTTGGGAAGTAAACACTTTGGCTACAATAGCTGACACCATCAGAGCACAGCATGACGTATAGAAGTATGGGGAACCAATTCAATACACAACATTGATCAGCCTATTCTTCGAGTAAAATACACACTTCCTTTGCAGTGACACCAAGCTGCAACATCAGATGAAATAAAAACTAAAACTTCTTCCCAAACCCCAGTGGAGTTGAGATATGACAACACAATGTGCGAAGCTGCTATCTTATGGTGTTAAAAGATCAGACTTGAAAGACTACATTTTCGAAATCAGAAATCCTTAACCCAGCATTAGACCTATGCTGGTTTTAACTGAAGCACTGATGACGAAACCCATAGCCTACTCGTCCAACCTTAATCAACACCAGATGCACAGACAATAGCTGAAATACCTGCAAGCCACATATGGAAAATAAAACACCGAAAAGTAAACGAAAACAAAGCTGCGCAACTTCTACATTTCTCAAACAGGGCTGTCGAAATAGCGAAAATCAGTGCGTTAATTGGTCCACTCCATGTACACGACTAAAACAAAACCTTATTTGCTCAATTATTGCGTTACACACATATACCGGACAAGATACAATAATACATGTATCATTCATAATTACTGTGTCGTTAAGTCTACCGTTATCGACGGGACAACCGACGTGTGCCGAATAAACAATGACACAATTTGACCGTTACGTTAGAGCGCGCAGATGACTTGTCTGTCAGTCTGTCATCGTCTACACGCGACGAGCCGACGTTTACATACACGCCGCATGTCCACCCGTCGTCGTGTGTTTAATCGCTCACCTGGTACACGTACCTTCCAATAGTTACACTCTTGTGTCAGTGCTGCAACTTCTCAGACTTGGAGGAGTTTGAAGAAAACAAATCGCCTCGTTACGTCCATTCAGTGAACTCAGTGAAACAAAGTTTGGCAAAGAGACGCTGCCGCTTGGTGCTGGATTTATTAATATTAAAAACAAAGCTTATGGAAAATCGTTGTCATTTTTTTTTGGCAGAACTGTTACTTCCCGACCCTCTTTGACACACTGGCTGCTGATTTTGTTGTAGGACCAGAAGGAAATGAATCTGGATGAGGAAGAGACGCGCTTACTGACTCCTACAGGCAGAACATTGAAGGGTTCCACCACCTACCGTAGGCTTATATATATATATAAAAAAACGCAGGCATGTTATTAAAGTGGTTTATTTTTGGCAGAACTTTCATGTTGCACATTGAAACAGTTTACAGGTTCCTTAGCAAATGTAGGCCTATGTATTTTCCATTAAAAACACATTTGTACACACGCATACACTTGTATTCAATCATTTGTATTAATTCACGGTTACAGCTTGACTTAAAATGACTATAGCTCAAGTTCTATTTAAATGGCTATGCCCTGGGGACACTGACTCAGTGGGTAAACTGAACTCATCACTCACAGCCACAGACCATGGAGTCTTGTCTTGATTACATTGTCATCAACCATGTTATACTGATCCTAATAAAAATACAATGCTTTGAGTAGAACCACACTCACTGCAATTAGACCCTTAAACAGAATCGTGTCACTGAGCTCAAAATCTCATGTGCCACTTATTCATCTTGTTTCGTTTTTTTTAATAGCTTTTTCTCTTTACAACCAGAGCATTTTATGTGTCGTCCTATTTTATGTAATTAACCTCTTAACACGCGTGTGTTTCAGTGATGTATGAATTGTACATACAGTAGACACCAGTCGTCCCGCAAGTCCATCTGAATGGGATTTTAATGTCAGTGACTAAGGATTGCCAAGGTTAGTTTTGCCTTGTGTTTATGTGTTTACGCTCTTCATCGGATTTAAATATAACATTATCTGAGTGTCATCTGTAATACTAGCCCATACTATCTGTCCTCAAGTAAGTTTCCCATGTACTATGGCAATCTTACTTGGAAACCTTTGTAATAAAATCCCAGTTAGTCTCCAGCGAATGCTTTTAGCGGTAGCTATCCCGTGGATGTACGGAACCATCACATTAATCATATATCCCTTGCTGGCGGCCGTCAGCTCACCTTGTACGTCCCGAGATGTGCGGCAGCACACATACATTCCCAGTCAGGGTAGGGTCTAACAACGTTACTTCTGAGAAATGTAGATTCCCCTCTCTACTCCCCGGGAGAGGGAGGGGATGCTGGCGAGAATACCAAATAATTGAATTCAGCATAGATTCGATCTCATCCTGATATCAGCTGGCGGGGCAGGACCCGTCCGTCGATCAAGTCTTTCATATTATTAGAAGCGTTTGATTAAACAACACAAAAAAGTGCTGAGTACTTTTGAAGTGCTGTGTTTACCTGTGTGTGTGTGTGTGTGTGTGTGTGCATCTTGATGTGCAAGTTAATTGTGGCGCCACATTAGCTTCCCTAGTGGCGGTGTTATTAAGAATCTAATTGGATGTTGACCCTTGGTGCTGGTGATGTATCTGGCTCGGCAGGGCTGCGCAGGTGGACTGTGCTCGGCTAATGACTCGACTGACGGCGTGGGATATGCACCTGGCTCACAGCCAGCATGCCACTAATTACCTGAGCCTCCCCCTGGATAATAGATGGAGTAGGAAGACACTGGATGCGTGCTGCATGCTGATTGGATGGATTCCACAAAAATGACAATATACCTGTGTGTGTGTGTGTGTGTGAGTGTGAAACAGTAGCATCCATGTTAAAGGGTCAGATAAGATGAGTGTTTTTGAAATTTATTCAACCATGTGTTATATAATATAGTAAATGTATGGTTTTTTTAGTTTTTTTACATTGCACTGATGTACCAGTCAGGATGTCTATATTCAGCATCACACTTCAACCCCTACAACCCTGAATGCAGTAATGTTTTATTCAAAAATCTTTTTATTTTGCAGAAAATACAATTCTACTTCCAACCATCAGATTAACGTTCTTGCATTAGGACTGATCAAAGACTTGGACGCACACCCCTGGCAGAAGAGAGCAGCTGAGCTGAGAGACACTGCGGGGTGCTAGAAAGTCAATAACTTACTGCACGGTTCCTCCAGAGGTGAAGCCGTCCTGCCACAGCTAAAGGCAACAGGAATGCGATGGTTGTCTACTGCTGTATCACTCAATGCATAGCTGCCTGGCCTGGCATGCATCAAGACTCAAACCAGGCCTGTCAAAGGCAGGAGAGAGAATTGTTAAGGGAAGACAAAGGACTTTGTGCAGAACTTCTCGTGACTTTGGGTGAATGTCCATATGTCAAAGTGTTTCCCGCTCCGGGGAGAGACCAGATTCAGTCTGGGGGAAGTACCCAGGAGGAGCCACACGTTTAATGCTAACAGTTGATTATACGGTTGGAAAGGAGCTTGGGTTTTACTACCTGAGAAGACGACAAGAGGGACCTCTGCGTGGCAGCTCGTATAATATCTTAAAGAGCCTTGCCCCCTATTAGATTACAAGTGTAGCTCCACTCTCCTGGTATCAACATTTCGCTGTTTGTGAACAATGAGACTGTATGCTGCCGTTGACACTCCCCATGTGGAAAGGCACTTTAAAAGCTATTATAAAAATATCCATCATACTTGCCACAAAAGACTTATACTCGCACTGCGGCATAGCAGACAGAAAAAAAAGGGTAGGGAGGGCAGAAGAGCCTTCGGCCTTTACAAGAAATGTGTAGGGAAGATGCCGCGAAGCTAATGCAGGGTTTAATACGGCAATCATAGAGAGTCGAGGAAGAAGGATGAGCACAGAGCGAGCGAGAAATGAAAAGATGACGATGATGAAAGAGCAGCAGACTTCCCCAGACATCCTGGGCAGCGTCTCTGACCGCAGCAACAAACACGGCTGCTCCATCAGCTGCGTGATAGGCCGGCGCAACCTGGACACACGCATGCGCACGCACGCACAACCGCACACGCGCACACGCACTTGGTTCTGATCAGAATGAACGCCATCTGTTCTGGACCTGCGTCGGCGTGCCACCGTGGTCAGACAGCGAGCGAAGCGAACACTATGGGCGAATGAAAAGTAATAAAGCCTTGAAACGACCTCATGCACTATACATGGTAGAGCATGTCAGCAGAGAGCGACGTCGATTAAAAGGTGGATGAGGTGTGAGATCTGTCAACTTAGAATCTGTCGAGGTTCCTAAACAGTTACTTAGAACAATCATCCTCTGTGCTAACCGCAACCTAGGTGAGCTGACACACACACACACACACAGTGTGTTTTGTACTAATGAATTTCCCAGTAATATTCAGCAATATTAAACCCTTTGAAGCTTATTTGTCGTTCAGAAACATTAGTTTGATTGTGCTGGCGATTTGTCATGTTAATATTGCTCTGAACCGCAACTGTATAATGTGTGCAATAAATATGTGCCTTGCCCATGAAGGATTATGGATTACGTCAGTATTTTTAAATTGCACATTTAGGAAATTACCCTCCTTAGGCTACTGCAGACTGCTACCCATACAAATGCCCAAATAAAGCCACTACCAACTTTGCTTGATTAAAATTAAGTCTCTCGTTTTGAGGCTCGGTATATTAGATGCAACACAAGCTAATGGTCCAAGTAATTACAGAATGACCTTGGGAACTTGGGAACTATTTCACTGTAGTGACCAAGTTCTATTGACCTGCCATGTTATGATTAATTATCCAATAAATAAGATCACCACCACCGCAACAACAACAACAACAACAACAAGAGATGGAGATGGAACAGGGAGATACTTCCTAAGGTGAAAGCTTACCAGTAACTATAGTAACTGGAGCTGCTTATTGCACCAAAGCTGTAATGAGGTCGTAAAAAAAAACCTTAAGGGGGAAGAAGAAAGATGGACGAGGATACATTGGACAGGCGTACTCGGTGAGATCATACTGGACGTGAACGAGCACGCACACACGCATGCCAGAACAATGACGGTAACACAGTCAAGGTTGACATTACGTTGTGTGTGTCGGCACCTGTGGCTGTCACCTTGGGGCTCATTAGCGGTAGTGTAACGTTTTCTACCACGTTGTTCCTTCACTGGCGTTGTCAAGAATCCAACACCACTTTAGCTATCTTAACATGGACAAAAGTTTAATCTCTCCACTGGCCAGGGGGGTCCAATGAGGCAAAGCCTGGCTGTGAGGTAAAATATGATTGCACTATGATCTAAAAGAACTATCTATCCAGTAAGTATGATGACGCACATCTTCAGTTCTCATCTTGCACATCGTAGCTGACGCTAAGGTTACAAGCAGAAGGCTTGCAGGCCACTGAAATTGCCTTATTGACATGCATATCATGATGTAAACTAAGCTAGAGGCCTAGCAGGCAGAACCTTCGTGTAATTAAACGCTGATGTTATGTATATTCTGCAGCCCCTAACGGTTCGAAATGCAAATGGTGTCGACATCAATGGACAATCAGCCTGTGGGATCCTCCTTGAGGGACATCAAAAGTCTCTTTGTCAGTCAGGCTCTCCCTAAACATTTAGTAATTTGGTACATAGTGTTAGAATGAGTCTGCTGCTACAATTGGTGGATGGCACTCTCCGTCTGTACATGCAAGCAGATGCCTTGGTGCAGATCATCTTACAAGGCTAGTAGGGTCATTGCTAATCTTATACTCTCTTAACTACAAGGACAATGTCCTAATAAAACATCACCTGTTAAATAGAAGGCCCCGTTAATATAACATATTGTTGTTCATCATAATCGTACAGTGCTATATTGATAAATACTGCTGTATTTGTATAAAGATTCCCTGTGTCCTTGACGCACTGATCCCTACCAGTTCACCAACTGGTAGGGATCAGCGCGTCAAGGACACAGGGATTACTGATTGGTTGACACTGATTGAGGCAAACTCAACACAACAATCCTCGTGTAGCGCGCCTCGAAGTTGCTCTTATGTATGCTTGCCATTTTTCTATTTTCTTTCTCGTTCTCCAAGAGCCTTCTTTCATATCTGGTTCATTCCGTGGGCTATTTTTTTACAAGGTCACAGAGAAATTGCAGCACAATCATTTTTTTGAGCCCATCACGACAAGCAGGCCTACAGCTTCTCTGTCTCAACGGAGCCCATAGATTTCAGGTGTTTTCACATAGCACACGTCATACATATTTGACAGATGACAGCAATACAACTTTCTTAATGGCAGTGATGAATTGTCTACAGCAGGGCTTTCTCTGTAATGAAATGTAATGGGGTTTCAGTTTGCATAGCAAATGAGGAAAAGTGGAAAGACATTCACACTATTGGGATTTAATGAGGAGAGCAGCGGAGCAGAGGGGGAGAAGGATCCCTCCCAGTGGATTTAGAGGAAAACGCTTCACCAGCCCATTTCATTACAAATGGCAGGGCAGTCAAATTGTCTTGGCTGCACTCAAGCCTTTCTGGTAGGGCTACAAACGTGATCCCGCACATAAAGACCCAGGGATGGCAGGAGGGGAAGGAAATCAAAATGGATGACAGCCCTTCATAACGCCAATGAGCAGAATTCCGTTGGTTTCAAAAACAGAGTAGTCCACAGAATTTAACAAAAATGAAGAACTAAAGAAATCTAGGTTGGGCGTTGTCCTCCCATGCAGTAATTACGTAGCTCTTCTCTACCTAATGTGATTAGCAACATTACACACTTTACACAAAGCAGATGCCAGGGGGGTAAATTGTATACATTTGGAACGAGTATAATCATTAACAGTGTAGTGCAGTGTAATCAAAGACGTTTACATGAGGACTGGCAGGCTTGGCTACACCTGCGGGCGATCTCCAACAACACCATCATCTCCAATAGCGACACACAGCTGCATGCGTCCCCGTGGTGCCCGCCTTTCTTAGACTTCATGCAACCTGAACAAATAGCACACGATCTCACATGAGCCTTTAACTGTAGATGTTCTGTAGAGAGGACTTTATTAATATTAGTCTTTAAACTCTTGTCTTATGCTACAGGAGTAGTATTAATGGAGCTGCTTAGCCACCTGTTTGTGACAGCAATGCTGAGTGTGCGTGCGTGTGTCCTTGTGGGAAAAAAGATTGTACCAGCTGTTATCTTACACTGTTGATGAAACAGTAAACTATTTCAGGTAGTTGACACCCACATCAGCTAATATATGTTTTGTCATTTATTGCTATCTACCTGATACTCTCTCTCTAGTCTAGGCGATGCCACGCCCTCTCTGCAGAATCGAGTTGGTTTGACGGCCTGTTAACCCATCCTTGGAGTTCTAGGTTCTGCTGTGCCGTGGTGTGTAAATGAATCCATGTGTTGGTTCTAGAACAGTGACACCAGTGCTATCTACAATACATTCTGTATCACAATAGTCAGGGCAATATGTAGAAAGAAGAAATATAAAAGATTAGATTGAGAAACGGAGCAGTAACCGCCTATATATTTTGTAGAAATAAAACGCTGTTGCATTGCCTATAGGCCTCATAATATATTTATAATGTATTAACATATTAATATATCCAGCTTTGATGCTGTTATAAGGCATGTAGGCATAATTAAAATCAATGTATCAGGCTCAGACTTGTACGTTAGAAGCATAGACTGTATGAAATAGATTAGAAGTAAGAAATACCCATCAGCCCAAAATAGTGCCCTTTTTTTTTTTGAAAGACGCCATTTCTGGAAACTGTTGATCTGGCAATCAAGAGTTGATTTTGCCACCAACAGCTCTGTAGCTACCAGGACACAGATACGACCAGACAGCCCAATACAACTAGTGAAACTCAATGGAACTGAAAATACCAAAGAAGAAACCAATAACACAAAATAAGGTACCTTGTGAAAGTCAAATGCATATTTGAACAGAACAGAACCACCAGCAATATTTCTCAAATGCTTGTCATCATTAATGCATAGCATCCTCTTACATTTGTATTAATGTGATGTGATAAATACTGGCTTATTTCAAACTGGTGATTTGTGGGTTGGAACATAACGCTGATTAAAGCTGTATTAAAAAATGCATTGCATGCCACATGAAGCGTGCTAGTGGGGAATTGCAATGTATGAGAAAGACATATTCCCCCTCTGTGACTGTGACCATATAGGCTGGGCGGGGAAATTGGTTAGTTGGGATCTACGGTGGCTCCCCCATCCCCCCATAGAAGCCATAGAACCCAACTGAAACCCCCCGCTATAGAAGCTACCATCCCCGGGTGGGCCGTAACCGCTCGCGGGGCATCAGGTGAGACAGAGGCCTTCGTGTGAACCACGTTTTGGTTCACAGGCCGCCGAAACCAATCCGTGTCTAAATGGGTCCGTTTCTCCTTTGGCAGTTATTTTGTTAAATCTCGTTGCCTGTCACTCACCATGAATGATTTCCCCAATGTTCTCGCATGAACGCCGATCACCGGCACATGCAGCGCAGTGCGGACACAACAACAGGAAAGCAATCTTGAATCGGTGTGCTTTTTCAAGTCCAAGTCCTTCCCGTTACTTCCTTTTCAGCAGAAACTTTGCAAGGAAAGTGTTTGTGGCAAGTGGCACAGGATTCGGGCACACATTCGAGTTTTGCAGGCATTGACGTTGTATCTCCTCCCTGTCCCCCTATAAGCCTAACTCATATCACCTTAGTCATCACAAGGTGTACTGAACCGGCGCCTGTATCTCTGCCACCGACCCATTGCCCAAAAGGGGGTGAAATAAATTCTGTGAGATTTGATTTGGGAGGGCATCGCCATCCGGCTTTGAGGATCCACACAGAGATAAGTGGCCCGGATTACCGGCAGCTCTGGCTGTGACGTGTGTCTAAAAAACAAGGCAGACAAGAGACAATACGGAGATCAGATAAACAAACATGGCTGACAACAAGGAGTGTGGCCCAAAGGGGCACATATCATTGCCTTTCTGAACCAGGACAGGGCTGTGTTCCTTCATCTCTCTGTATCAGCCCAGCTTAACATTTCATTAGTGAAAGAGTGCAGAGTGGAACAAGGTGAATGATACACACCTGACTGCAACATTATTGGACTTAAAAGCCTGTTTTAGTAGCGGCAACAAACATGTAATATATGGACGAAAAAGCAGCCCTCGAGGGCCTAATAACAGCTGAACAGGATTGTGCGTCTGGTTCACAAAGAAATGACAGTTATGACCATTTTCTACATGCAGGGAAAAGAGTTGTTTTCAGTGTGCCACGTATCCCCTAAAGAGTACTTTGGAATGACTGGTCCATAATACATTCCATAGTGTGTGTGTGTGTGTGTGTGTGTGTGTGTGTGTGTGTGTGAGAGAGTGTGTATGTACAGGGTCATGAGCATTCCTTGTTCTCTTGTTCTCTTGCTTTCCAATCCATTTCTCTCACGTGTGATTTATGACTTGTGTTTGTTTTCCCAGACGCATCAACCGGTCTCACGCGTCAACATACCAAGCAAACGTTCCCTAACGTGGAGCCTCGTCACGTCCAGCACCTCCAACCACATCAACCATCGCTCCACCAGGTCAAAGGGCGACTGCACCCCACCTCGCATACGTCTCTGCAGGCAGCTCCCGGTAGAAGAGCACCGTAACACGCGACCTCTCCTGCAGCGGCCGACATGCAACCCTATGACTTCTCCTCGAGCGAGACTTGCTTAGACACAATAACAAACAAAGGTACCAGCGAAAGGTAAAGGTAAATACACTTTTTTTTATTGTATTTCTCTGTAGGGATCCTTTCCATAATGTTGTCAGACACCTATAATACATATAGGTATAGCAAAACAAGCACTTTTAGAGGACGTACATTGGCGGGGCGCTATTGCCCAAAGGATGGGTGTAACGGTACGCTAAGGTCACGATTCGGTAAGTACGGTATTACTTACTGGCTGAAATACGGACGAGAAGTAACGTCGTACCGGGGCTCAATCACTTTCAACATGTGTTTAGTGGACTTTAAATTATATCATTATAATATCTGTTGATCGTATGTAGCATCGTGGTTAGCGCTAGCATCGCGGTTAGCGTTAGCATTAATGTGCTACTTCAGTTACAACTCTGCGGGGGAAACTCAGGCTGTTGAACTTTTGTTCCATACGCAAATAAAGTAAAACTAGACTTTATTCATTCGGATCACAATGCGCACCGAACCGAGTGTCCTGTACTGAACGGTATGGTTATGAATAGGTGTACCGTTACACCCCTACACCAAAGGGTTACAATGCAGACCTTTCGCAGCTGCGTTCTCGCTCAATACTGGACGTCCGCATTAGTCACTTAGACCCAAAACTATGGGAAAAAATGGGAATTATGGGATCCAGGTTGAAAAATCTCGAAGTTACCCTTTAAAAGTGTCTGTATTGCAAAAATTGCCAAAGAGCACCCAATTAAAGCCTTTCAACAGGGAAGACTTTTAATGCCATAGACAAAACACATTACAGTATAAAGTCCCTGTGAGTATTACTGCCTCTATTCAATAAAATAAATCTCAAATTGTCCTGGTGAAATGGTACCTCAATTCAACATGCTTTGAGGTACCAGAATGTTTAACAAAAATGCTTTGAACAACGTGATACAGGACACTGGTGACAATAGTCAATGAGATGGGGACGGGGATAATGTTGCTAACAAAGTGGTACAGACATAGGAAGAGATGGAGGGCGGATAAAGACTCTGTGACGAGGAGCCACACGTCTAAAGGGATCGAAAAGGAAAGCGTCATTGTTATTGTACTTATTTAACTTTATTTATAAAGGTCTCTTTTTGAGGTTGTATATCTCTCACTGATCAACTTATGAACATAGACAATGACACGCATAATGGAGTTTACAAATATGCAAATGAGGCTACGCAGCAAAATAGCTGCCTTGTTTTCAATGAAGGCTTTGACCAATGACCTATACATGCTAACAAGCTCCCACAGATTTAACTTGTTTTGAATGTCGTTTTTGCTCTCTCCCCACGTCCACCCACCTGACCAATGTGAAGAACCTCCATCCTGATCCACACCACTTCTGCCAAGGCTCGTGGCAGACAAGGAGAACGTGGCAATGTTTCAATTTCAATTTAATTTCATTCTATTTGAAACAAACATTTATGAAATGCAATGTTTCAAACAGAGCTCAACAAATATCACCAAACACACAAGCTGTTTTGTGGGCTTGTCTTACTAGCTACCGGTATGGTAGCTGAGGCTAGAGTGTGTGTATTTGTCTGACAAAATGATATTGTTTAAGTCGCTTTGTAATATAAGTGGCAGGACATTATTAAGTTTAATGTGTGACAATTTCCCTCTCAAAGATGGAAGAGAAAGAAGATTTTTCAAGGATAAGGATTGCCCACAGCAAAAGACATATGCACAAATCACAAATCAGACTTTAGATTAACATCTAAAGTCTGATGGCAGACAAGCTCAAATCTGTGTGAACGGGGCATTTCACTTTCTTTTGCTTCAAATTTGTTCCAACCCAATCATGTTCCTGGGGATGGAACCACAACAAACGTGATACGGCTGTCCATCAATTGGAAGGGAGAAAAATGTCTGTTGATTATGCTGTCATGCTGTTATGCTGTCATGGCTTCAATTTTTCAAGAAAGAAAACAAACAGATTACTACTAGGAAAAAACTGTGAAACACGACGACACTCTCCCTTTAGAAGAGTCAACGGACCTGTTGGCATAAGGGACGACGCCAAGGCAGCGTTCACTGATTGCAACTCTTCTGGAGGTCTAACTAATAAAATTTGTTCAAATCGTCTTCCTGAAACCTCCATCTTGCCACTCTCAAATGAGTTTATCTACACGAGTCTGGATGAATAACAACACAGGAACCCCTGCGGAACTCTACCCCTCGAGCACGCTGGTTTCCGGTGCAGGCTCTGTGTAGTTTCCCCTCAGAAGTTCGGCTATAGCGTCGAACTTCTGGTTCCGAGATTTACATGTACATGATGTGTTGTTGAAGTAATCTGGTTTATTCAAATGCAGCCCAGAATAGCAGCAGTAGCAGCAGCACAGCTCAGAGAAGCACCACACACAGAAGGGAATTTGCGTGTTGGAGAGTATCTCACTGTGAATATTTCCAACAAGCATATCCATGAATTTATATTTATTCATAACAAGATGTTAGGATGCTAAGGAGGATCACAAAGGCACTCTTTTTCTATCGAATGGCAAAACTGCTAAATTTCCCCTTATGGAAAAACAAAAGATAAACAAATGACTTAATTACGGAAAGAATTACATGAACACGAGCCTTCACAGAGTCACAAACAGGCAGTTACAATTCTTGAAAAAGAGTTGAATCTCCTCAACAAAATCTGTATTCAGAAGAGCATATTATATTGCAAAACATAACAGGCCCAAACTTTTTGCCTTGCAAAAGTTGGCAAATGGACTGGCACCGTTGGCACCGTACTGCACTCAAGTGTCACATGTGCAGATATCATACAATTCATTTAAAAAGAGACAAGTAATAAATGGTGGAACTTGGATGTACAAATGCAGAAGGCATCTGAGGCTCTTTTGAACTGTTCAATAAGTCATGACCTTGATGATGCCCTTCAAAATGTGTGCTTTCATGGAGGTTTGGTGATGTTGGGGAGAAAGGCTGGAGTCTTTACCAGGCTGAAAAGCAAGTTCCCACATCTGATTGGCTGGCACTGTTCAAACCACAGGCCGGAGCTGTCTGTTGGGGACACTGTCAAGGACTGTACGGAAATTAATCATTTTTCAAGTTGGACAAATGATGTTGTCTGTACCACCAGTTCCCCAAAAATCGGAGATCACTTTTTGACCAAATCAACGTTATGCTAAAAGCATGGCCATCACCTTTATCAATCTTTTATGGGGAGGAAGACATTAGACAGGTCTGTAACCTTTTTGACATCAGCCCTTCTGTTGTCAGACAGAGATACATACAGCATCCAGAAATTCCTGTGACTGCTGAAACTGCAACAAGCAGCTACTACAGACACTACAAACTACAAATCAACAATGTCTCAGCACTGATGTTAATTTCTTTGGTTGGGCCTCCGTGGACCAGTGGGATCCAGAAAAGTATGTCAAAAAATGGGTGCTTAAAAGAAGGTCAGCTGATCACATAGCCGTGGCATGTGTGGTTGGTGGCTGGTTTAAGCAGTCTCACCTAGCCAGAGTCACTGATTGATTGGTTTGGCTGGGTGAGGCTGCACACCTGTGGGCCATTGCCTAATCAAGGCCCACAGGTTAAACCAGCCACCACCACACACACACACACACACACTCGGGAGAGCGCTAGCACTGTTACCATCTGCTCTGTCCATTTAAATTGTTCAAACCTTACAATAAACCGGATTCTTCACCACCTTCCTGTGTCCTGCTGTTTTGGGGAACCGTTACGAAGCCACTTATGTGGTGTTTGGCAGACCTTATCTGCTACACCTGTCCACAAAGAAAACCAGTCCACCGGAGCCAGTGACGGACTGCAACACAGAACACACACTCAAACGACACACACTATAATGGC
>OMKP01083323.1:0-18283 GCA_900302375.1 Bathygadus melanobranchus | reverse complement strand
TAATTGTAGTATGTCCTGACATACACTGAATCTGGAGGAGTACTAGCCATGTCTATGCAGAGTAATAAGCCACTTAGACGCCATATACCATTCAGTTTATATACAGAGATGCCACTAGGGCCTAATCTACATAGTAAATAATGTACATGTCCTTCTCCTGCAGCAGCATGGTGATGTGCAAGCTCTGTGGATTCACTCTTTCAGACATGTTTGCTATTAGACTAGCATATGTTCATAGAAATCCCCCTCTCAAGGTAATGTTCTGCTGCTGGATCCCACACATTCACAAAATAACATGAATGAAAAGAAAAGCCTAATTAAAAACTATTACTCCTTTCTACCATAGGCAACCTACATAAATTAAAGACAATTTAAACATTTTGTCAGTCCTGGCACATTTGGAAATGAAAAGTCCACAAAAGTGTGTCATTGTAGGAATAAACTGCCACATCCACACCAAAAACGATTTTTCTTTCATTTAAAAAAGGGGTAAAATCATTTCCATCTGCAATCTATTAACCCACCCTCATGTCAATGGCAAAGTTTCAGTTTATTTAAAGGTGAACATGTCAAATGAATACTGACACAAGGTTTTATTGAAAAAGTTTTCCTCAACCAATAAGAGCCTGGTCTTTTAAATGAAAGCAAATTTGTGCAAAGCATTTCTGACAAAACTTCCTCCTGACCAACAGTACTAGCTTGGCAGAAGTAGTACTCAGAGTTTAAGGACACTTAAAAATACCGCTAGTTAAATATAGACCAGGACCATCACACATATTGCGCTCATAAAAGGCGTACCATCTAGCATTGTAGCTATATGCTAAATACTACATAGGACTTTCTTCATTATACTGAATGTGCAAATAGATTAAAGAGAAATCGCCTCTCTGAGCACTGATTGGGCCATTCAGGACGAATCAGAGGTGTATATATATATATATATATATATATATAATTTAATCATTCATAGTAAAATCCCAACATCCTAACAGTATTTCTGCATAGAACAAGTGGTGAGTTTGTCTTGTGAGAGGCAGCTTTTAAAAACAACCCTGCAAGTACCGCTTTCTATCTCTTTCCTATATTTGAAAGTTTGTACAATTGTGGGTAGAAAGTGAAACTTTCTGTCACACAAAGCACTACATCAGGAGTCTTCCGTCGTTGGCTATAATGTGCAATGTGCTATGATCACGGGTCTTATTTGTGTTGTGCCAAGCAAGGCAGGTCGACGCTACAGCTTCTGAAGCAACTACAAGGCGCTCGTACACGTGACGTGCACAATTACCCGGCTCCATCGACTAATAGTTTATTATGGTGATAAATAACGGAGATCATGTCTCTTACTAGATATGACAGTGTGTGTGGACATTTTGAGGGAACATCCAACAGTTCCTATTGAGTCTTTGGTGAATCCCCCTATCTCAAGCCAGAAAACTCCAAACGAAAACATTATCCGGATGTTCAGTCAGACCATAAGCGTTATTGACAGAACCCCCCCACACCCCTTCTCCCTTCTGAGTGCTTGTAGTTCTTCCAGGCACTGCCGCCGTGGGTTCAAATCCCTCAGAGGTCCCTGCGATCAATAACTGCTCCTGCCTCGTTCTTCCAGTCTATGACAGTCATTCTTCAGCATCGGCATCGCCCGGGTGTACAGGGTCTTCCCTGTCATGTGACATCATCCGCTAATAAATGGCCAATTGTTCAGGGCTAACAGTAAGTTCCTTCAGCAGTGATGCCCCCCTCCCCCTTGCATTACGAAGCACTCTGAATGGAAGCCGATTGGATGACCTTGAACCCGGGAGCTGGAATTAGCCGTGACGTTCAGCATCGGGCTCCTGGCTATATGATGAACTTGACGTCATTCTTGAGGTTGCCGTGGTGGTGGTTGTTGTTGTTGCCGCCGAGGCTGTAGCGGTCGGGCAGGATCCTCATCTTCATGGTGCCGTCGGCGCCACAGGAGAAGACGTGATTGGCTGGCCCCGCCTCCAGCTGCATGACGCCCGTGCCCAGGTTGCGGAACAGCGACTGGCGTGCGTGCTCGTTGGGGAAGCTGTGGAGCAGACTCTGGTTGGCCAGGCTCCAGACCTGCAGAGAACACCACACTCTAAACATTATTATGTTTATTAAATGGTAAATGGATTGCATTTATATAGCGCTTTTATCCAAAGCGCTTTACATTGCCTCACATTCACCCATTCATACACCGACGGCGGTGTCAACCATGCAAGGCAACAACCAGCTCGTCAGGGTTAGATGTCTTGCTCAGGGACACCACAACACTTCGCTAGGCGGAACTGGGGATTGAACCAGTAACCTAACGGGTGCCAGACAACCGCTCTACCTCCTGAGCTACTGCTGGCCCGGCAGTAGGTTCTGCACGGATTACTGCAGAACCATTTTCTGTTCAATCATCAAGCCTGTTCTTTTTAGCGCTCCCAAAAAACGACTTGCAACAAACCCTTTGTTTTGATTCCTACAGCTGTCCTGCACATAATGGTTGTACGATGGCTGCTTACAGTGGCAGTATGACTAGATGTTTTCCACCCATTGTTTTGGACAAAAGCTTCATTTGAAAGGACATTTGATATTCTTCATTTTAACCAAACCCAGATGTGCATGTACATTTTTTCATAGCGTACATGATGTGAATATTTCAAAATGTTCATAATACATCATGTGTATGCTTCTAACTGTCTGCCTCAAACCGCCTGAAGTCATTAGCATAAGAGGAACACCCAAAGGGAACGATGAGCTTGAGCTCATTTCACTAACGCAGGTTGGGCGGCTGGTTCATCCAACACATTTTCCTCGCCTCGCATACAAACGCTGCACACTAGCTATTAAAAACAACAACAACGAGCGACCCTTAAAGGCATGTCAACAATGCTCATGTTGCCGACGTAAGAGGCTGGCGCTGACCTTGATGTTCCCCTCGGCTGAGCCGCTGATGAAGGAGCCCTCGCTGGGGTTCACGGCCAGGGCTTTGACCGGCGAGTCGTGGGCCTGGAAGCTGCGGCGGTGGTGCCGCCCGGCCAGCTCCAGCACACTGATGTAGCCCTTCCTGCCCCCCGTGATCAGCAGCTGATGCCTGGACGCCATGGCCAGCACCGTGGCCCCGGACTCATGGCAGCAGAAGGCTGGGGAGAAGGGAGGCGGAGAGAGACGGAGAGAGACACAGATTAGAGACAGGACAGCCGGCTAGGGGTTTGGTGGACGGAAAAGAAAGCAGAACGAAAAACTAATCACTAAGAATCACTTAAGAATCGTCATTCGTATCTTCTATGATTCTAAATCAATTCACAACTTTCAGAAATGTTGTAACCCCAAGGAATTAAATCCCCCCTAACCCCCTATCTGCTGTTTAATGACCTGCAACTGAATTCACTGCAAGTCACTTTGGATGAAAGCGTCTAACTGATGATGGTAAAATGGTAAACATTATGGTATCATAAAAGAGGAAAAGAAAGGGCGTGGCTAAAGAGGCGTATGTATAGAGCAGTGGGTCGGGGGAGGGGATTAGGGAGAATTAGAGCGGTGCCAGAAAACCAAGTAAACGGAGAGTTTCATGGGCTTAGAGTTCAGAGTGACGGATGAAGTCCTGATTGAGTGGCAGGTCTTACCGTGGACGAGGCTGTTGAGGGGCGTCACCAGAGTGTCCCAGAGACAGACGTTCCTGGAGGAGAACACGTTAAGTATGTTACGTTTCTTCCTGTCCAACCTCACATCAAACTGGGAGCAGTAGTGGCACATTGTTTCTTTAAAGGGGCAGTTGAACCCAAAACCTTTGTTTTGAACATGTTAATATGTCTTCTATGAGCTTCAACACAGAAATCTATGCTATTTTGTCACGGTTACTAGTGACCATCATTTATAAAAGACACCATCATTTGTAAAATCCTATATGTCTCCACCAGCCAGCTGAACGTATTTCATATACAACATCTCTCATCGTAACGCTCATAACAAAGAAACTAGCTTGAAAAAAACACAAATAAATAACTAATCACAAAGTTGGAACCATAGTAACACGTCCACCCTCCTTCCCAGAACTCTGGGTCCAAAACGCATGTTTAATTGATTTGAATTGGAGCTGAAACAGGGTGTTCACATGCACTTTCCATTGCGGTTTTCAGATGGGTTTACACGGGGAGGCTCTTTGTTCGTCGAAACTCTTTAGACCCTCGAAAAGCCTGACTTGTAGAACGTTAACGGTGAGGTATAAAATGGGAGTTGAGGGTGTCGAGGGTGTCGAGGTGTCCCACCTGTTGTCTGTGGAGAGTCCCGCGGTAGCGATGAGTGAGGAGGAGCCGGCAAACACAAAGTCATGAGCTGTCTTGTTGTGGCACTGCAACGTCTGCCACACAACAAACAAACAAACAAAACAACACACACACACACACAGAGAGACCATTAGTTCTGTCTTTTTAATTCATCACTTTGCTGAGCCAGGGGTTCATTCATTTAATTTGAAGGGGCTAATGTTGTTTTTTTGTTTGGGAACCACTGCATTAGTGGATTTGTCAGCAGTAGACAATGACACAACTAGAAGAAACCCAGGGAGAAGACTCGGCGATGATCAAATGGGGCTTACTAAGTAGGGCTTGGGCGCCGTCCCGCTGGTGTTGGTCTGCCAAAGACTCAAGCCTCCGTCGGCGTCCACGATCCCAAACTGTAAAAGACCAGGACCACAACTTTACAACAACGGGATCCTCAAAGGTTAAAACAATTAACAGTTTGGCGCACTTTTACAGATTTAGCTATTCAGACAGAGTTTCCAATCTCAACATGTTTCTTAATTAACTCCTTATTTTTGCGCAGACTACAAGTTGCTCGAATGGGAGCAGGCAGTCAGAGAGACGCCCGAGGCTGGCTTCCAGCGGCCGAAACCTCCACTGAAGAGCAGCCGAGTCCGGAGGGCTAAACCTCCCACCGCACTGCAGTGAATTATGGGGGAAAATGTCACCGAAGTAGACAGGCTCTGACCATTAGTCAGTCACTTAGGAACACCGAATTGAGTCTGACGTGTGCAATCGCCCCCCCACCTCCGTTTCCCAAGGTGAGGGGCTACGTCCTCTGAAACTCCATTTGGATTTCTCCCCTCGGCTCTCCACACACACCACTTCTAAAGGACAAGTGGCAGTGTAGCAGCCCCCCCTGCTAGCTGGGGCGTAGCGCGGCCCACTGGGTTATTTATGTGTTTGTGGTTTACTTTGTGAGGCAGTGCATGTGTGTGTACCGTGGCTGTAAGTCAATGTTTTGTTTGTCTTTGCACAACTGTGTGTGTGTGCGTGCGTGCGTGCGTGTGTGCGTGTGTGCGTGCGTGTGTGCGTGCGTGCGTCAAAGGATTGTGTGAGGGACAACAGCCCTAGGGCTGGGCGATATGGACAAAGTCAAATATTTATATTTTTGTCCAAATACCTCAACATTGAGACAATATTGTAGGGATGACTATTGGTGCTTTCATAGAATATTCACACAATGAGATGTCTGGTAAATAACCGTTAATAATTAATAAGTAATGTGCATATAATGACCGAGTGGGTAAAGGCAAATAATAGAACAGCTAATTCAACTGTTCAGATGACATGACTTTACTGTAACGCAGCCTTTAAAACCAGGAAAAGACAACACTTATGGCGACATTACGATACCCATAATCCAACAGGATATCTAGTCTCATCTCAATATCCATACGGTATCTCTATGTGGGCCCGTCCTCTGACTCTTGCCTTGTTTCCTTGGTGGTTGAAGCGTATCCGGGTGACTCTGGAGTTCCCGGGGCTCCTGAAGCAGATGATCTGCTGGGAGTGACCCCACTCGAACATCCTCACGCTGCCGTCCTGCGCCCCCGTCAGGTCTGGGGAAGCAACCACAGCACAACAAAGCCGCTACGCTCGTTTCTTCTTGGTTCGTTTCATAGACACGAGTGGAACGCGCGCGGAGACCCCCCCCGCCGGGAGGGACGTGGCTCAAAACGCGCCGAACGCAACTGAAACACGCGTGGTTTGTCACAAACCTGCGCAGTTGACCGATCTATTTATTATTTATCTACACAGCCGTCCCTAAACAGCCGAGAGGAGAACAAAGTATTTGCCATGTTCTCAACCGTATTAAGTCACCCGTTAACTGGTTGACGTGGCTATCTGCCTCAAGGAGGCGCTGGCCAGCGCGTGTAGTGTGAAGAGTAGTGGTGGTGGTGGTGGTGGTGATGCACATGGTCACTCACAGTACGGCAGTGTGGGATGAGAGGTCATCCTCCTCACGTTGGTGATGTTTCTTTTGATCAGCTAAAAGGAACGGGGGAGGGGGGAGAGGAAGGAGACAGCACTAAGTCAAGCATTCTCTTTTGTCTGAACCGCGTGGGCTGCGATGAACTGGAAGCAACTCAACCAAAAAACAAAACAAGTAAACAAAGTATCGCTGGAGTTTGCCAAGTGGTGCGGCTCTCTGCAGCAGCAGTGTGTGCTCTGGATTTGCATGAAACTCCCTCATTCCTGATGAGCAGATGAAAACGGAGCGGGATATTGTTAGCTGAGCGGTGACCTTTGCGTTGAGATTATAAGCTTTGCTTGGATTAGTTTGGTTCACAATCCGGTTTCTGGAAAGTGTGAGCTCTCTCTCTCTCTCTCCCTCTCTCTCTCCCTCTCTCTCTCCCTCTACCGGCTGTCCCGTCCGCCAAAGACAGCGCTGCCTCACCGCACATGACTCATGACTCACGATGGGCAGATTTGAAAAGGGCACCGCTGCCATTACAAACAAAATCCAACTAAATCAATATTCATCATGGACCGGGCCGCCACATGCAGGCCATGTCACTGCAGATTTGCTGCCCTGAAAGCCAGTTCAGGTAAGAGCACGGAGGGGACCCTGGGGACCAGGTCACTGCTTGTATCCCAGCTACAAACTACACTTTCCTTTTGGAAGGCAGAGAGGGACGTCGACGTTATGTGTGCTTGGTAAGCCACGCGCAAAGACGCATTTATTATTAACCCAATGAACTTCAAACGCTTTGATGATTTCTCGTTTGCTGCTTTGAATGAACACGAGAAGTGAAGTACAGTGTTTTGGTTAAAAGCACCAGACAGGTCATATCGCGGCAGCTTTACAACTGGGCCTTATAATTAAAAGCCACATCTTTGTCATTACACGATTAGGTAGAGCAGGGAATCGCCTATCACAGCACAGCTGAACAATTAATTAAAACATTGTTGAAATCGCAATATGGCCAAGAGCAATATCCAAATCACAGCAGCTGCAGGGGTAAAATGTGGAACTGTAAATCCATATCACCATTATTAATGAAGTACTGAAGTGCTGCAGAGATGCCCTGGACTACAAATATTATGTGCAAAAATGTGCAAACCCAGACAAAGTGCAAAAATGATCATTCCCACTAATACTGCAATCGCAATATCTGTCAAAATAATTTCAATATGATTTTGTCTACCATATTGTTCAGCCCTACTTCACAGGTGAGCAAGGGCATTCCCTAAGAAAAGACGGATGGCTGTGGAGCTAAAGACCGAGACAGAGACTGAAAAACACAACCCAGGGGAGAGGGAGAGAGAGAGAGAGAGAGAGAGGGGGAGACTCACCACGGACGCTCCCCTGCCCGTCTGCACGCCTCCCAGCCAGGGCATGTTGATGGGTGTGCCGGGGTTACTGTGGGTGTACGGCGTGGTGCCGTGCAGCGCTCCGAAGTCGTCCCGGGAGTGGACCACGAGGAAATCATCTCCGACCATACTGGAAGAGAGATAGGGACAGGAGAATTGACAGGAATCTGTTTTGTTACGATTGTTTGATTGAAACGTTCCCGTGGTTTAAAAACGGTTCTACTATTCTGAGGACTGTTGTAGGTTCATGAAGGGTTCTGGAAGGGTAGGGTGGTGGTGGTGGTGGTGGGGTGGAGGTGGAGGTGGTTAGGGGCTTTCTCACACACTGCATCCACCAGAGCAAATCGCACAACATAGATTTCTGACAAAACAGGCTCTGAATGTGATGGCTGAATTCATGTTGCAAATGGACTGGGAGGAACAAAGCAACAGCATGGGTTTTAGTTTGCTTTTGGGCAGCAGCAGCAGCAGGAGCAGAAGTTCGAAGCACACCGACTTGTGAGCAGGAGGAAAAAACATTACCACATTCGGTTGGGGATATTGGAAATAAGAAAAGCAGACTGGTGCCAAGATTTTTTCCAGTGCTGACATGGTCAAGTTTTTTGTTTGGGTTTTTACTGGCAAAAAACTCTCTCCTATTTCTTTCTTTCTTTCCATCTATCTATCTATCCATTCGTCCAGCTATATATATATAGATATAGATATATATATATCTATGTACACACATGGTGAAGAAGCCCCCCACCACCACCAAGTCATGAAACAATAGTTGTGTTATGATAGTGGGCATCAGCAAAAATGAATACACAAAGAAGAAAAAATTAAAAAAATCGATTCACATGAGAATCTGGCTTATTTGCTTTTGCAATAACAACAAAAATGTAAGCAACAAACGCCAATGTTCACACCGATAGTTCGTGCTCCCGATAGTTCGTGCCCCCGATAGTTCGTGCCCCCGATAGTTCGTGCCCCCGATAGTTCGTGCCCCCGATAGTTCGTACTCCCGATAGTTCGTACTCCCGATAGTTCGTACTCCCGATAGTTCGTACTCCCGATAGTTCGTACTCCCGATAGTTCGTACTCCCGATAGTTCGTACTCCCGATAGTTCGTACTCCCGATAGTTCATACTAGAACCTGAACCCCAACGTTAAACCACACAAAATATACATATCGCAATACATATTGTATTGGCACTCGAAAATCTGTAATATTGTGTTGTGAGGTCCCTGCCGATTCCTGTCCCGACACGCACGCACGCACGCGCACACGCACACAGCTTCACTTACCCCTTGGCCTCTGGTTCGACATCGTCATCGATCCAGGTCAGGATCTGCGTCGCCAAGATGGATGACACGTCCAGCTCCTGAATGTCATGGGTGGACGCCATGACCAGACAGTTCCGATTGGCCTGAGACACACAGACACACCGGAAGTAGAGGTGATGAATGACAGACGAGAGAGCGTAAGTCAAGTCAAGGGACAAACACAGGAAAGACAGGGACACAGAGAGAGAGACAGAGAGAGAGACACACACACACACACACAAGGACGTAGACACAAGGACACAGAAATAAGGGCATAAAAATTAAGTTAGGTTATGGTGATGACGCCTGGGAGGGGAGATCTGACAAATTCTTCCTGCTCACTTTATGGCCACGGTCATCCAGTTCACCGCAGTAAATAAAGACTTGAGGTAGGCAGGTTTGTGTGTGTGTGTGTGTGTGTGTGTCGTGCGCACACACCCACACACACACACACACACAGCTCTGTGCATTACATACCGTGTGTACCACTGTATTTATTATATGATAAGGAAGAGATGCCAATTTCGCAGTTAAGAGTGTATAACGACGTCTTGGCATACGATGTACAATTTGGGGCAGTTAGCATGTGTGAGGCTGGCTGTTCAGCAAGCCCATTACCTTATTGATGGCGAAGGCTGTGATAATATCAGACTCTTTGTGGATGATGCGGGCTTTTCCCATAGCAGAGCCCAGGTCCGCCTCCATCTGCAAGGCAACACACAACAACATCACCACCCCCGGGCCTGCGGCTGCGTTGATCTTACAACCTAACCAACGCGTATTCAAAGTAATTCCAAGTAAGAGATGCGACATCGATGAATGCATGTTTCAGATCAACGCGTAGACTTTGTTTACATTGTGTTTATGCTGCGTTTATTCATGTGTGGCACGCACGGGGCCATAAAGCATGGAGTAACTCAGCACGGGCTGTCACTTTAAAACAGCCAATGTTGCACTGATGGTAGCCTTCGCTGAAATGCCCACAACAAACGCCCTTCGGCAATACCAGCACACATACTAGTAGGAGCAGTAGGCATCCTACGCGATGCACGAAAGTCTGCATCACATGGCGCTTCGAGACGTTACAATCGAACGCTGTGAATTAAGTCCGCCGCCGACCTAGTCAAGAGGAAAGGGGCTGTGCTTCTGCGCGCGTCGGAAGGAATGAAGTCAAGCTAAATATGGCGCTTCGCCATCTCCACAGAACACATAATCCCCCGTGAAACACAGATTTAGTGCGACAGCGTTGGGCTGGTTAATCAGAAACCATTCAGCTTCCTTGCCAGTCCCCTGGGAGACCTGGGTTAATTAACAACGAGCCAAGTGTAAAACGTGGTAGTTTGGGGGGGGGAAAGAAAAGAGAGAGACAGAGAGAGAGAAGAGAGAGACAGAGACAGAGACAGAGAGAGAGAGCTCAGCCCGAGATGCCTATTCATGACTGCTCAATACAAGATTAATATCGGAGGTCAACACGAACACAAAGTTCCCAGCTCACTTGGCACTGACACGCGGTCCCACTGCGGTGACGGCCATTAAACTGCATGAATCATGTCACGTCCCTCGTTCCACCAGCAGGCACACACTAGACATACGGCGAGTAGCTCAGAGCACTTACTGGCTGTGCTGCTCCGTTTACACACCAGACCAGCTAACATGCATTTCCAGCAGGACTAAGATTTCGTAAGAGTGGAACATTTGTTCTCATTTCAAGTCATTCTGGGACTGCTTTTGTTCAGTTTTCTACATTGGTGCCTACTTAAACCGAAAAATGACATTTTCAAAAAGGCACCCACCCCACAAAAAACCCCAGCCTTTTCAGCCTTCTTCTTCCTGCCTTGACCCATCTATGCCCCAGCTTGACCCCCATCCAACCAGCTGCAGTAGTAGTGAGTAGTGCGTAGTGAGTAGTGAGTAGCGAACGGCAGTACCTGGCTGGATACCGCCTCGTCCGACCCCGAACATTTCATATTGTCAGTCTGCTCCTCGACCGACTTTACAACGTGTTAGTCAAGCGACAGTGCAGACCACACACACACACACACACAGAGCCCCACACACAGAAACACAAACAAAATGTGGTGATATATAACATGCAAGGTCAATTACATCCAAAAACCATGTGGTTAGTTCATTGACAATGGAATTAACTGAAGAAAAGATCATTATACACGCCTATACTAAAGGGATATTAGGAACACATGTGCCAGGCATGCCGAACAAGCGTGCGCATTTGATTAATAAACAATCATAAATCAAAATACATTCTGAATGCATCATTACAACATGGTTAAGTGTGCTGCTGTCCATCGAGCGGGTACATTCAGCGATCGTGAGCTAGCGACGATATTAATACTGTTATTGTGCGGTCGCGCTTGGAAGAGCTACCGCTAGCCTCTCCCACAGACGGCCCGCGCAGCAAGGCTAGCGCGCGGCCGCTTAACCCGTCGGCGTACCTCGTTGGGCCCTCGTTTCTTGGTGAAGATGTTCCTGATGAAGGTGTCTTGGACCTGGTCCTGTTTCACCAGGAACCGCCACAGACGCTTCACGGGCAGCACGGAGTGGTGGCTGGAGCTGGGAGCAGACAGCGTGAACGGGAGTTTCAGCCGGTGGTATATAAACAAAATACAATTACAGTCAAGATGTCTTTATTCTACAGGGATCTGTGCCTCGGGGAGGCGGAGGGTAAGAAGACGCCACATATCTGGTGCTAAAGGGTGGGACACATGGGACACCCGGTGCCACTCCACAGTAAGTCCTAATGACAGCGCTACACTAGAGTGTAGATGAGAGCAGGGTCAGGTCTTGGGCTTCGAGGCTGCCTTAAAGTGGAGCCCGGCGGCAGTCTGTATATCTGGTGCTGACGGTATGCTACGATCACACCAAACAACCGCACATTAGGTTCACATTTGTCTCTGTGCCTGAAGGGAATGTGCAAAGTCTGATGCAATAACTGTACTTTAAAAGATTGCTTTGGGCACAGTCGTGAGACATGCCCCTCGAGGCACTGGTAAGAGCTAGACAAACTGCACTTAAAGTTACACAGAGTTCAGCTGACAGTTTTTTTATAATTAACTGCTCCAATGACGAGCAATGGTTATTTCTCAGCAGTCTACCATAACAGACATTCTACGATGCCTTTGTTATTTCAACTTTAACGCTTGTGCGGTGTTTGTGTGTGAAGGCAGACGGTGACCCACAAAAGGTCACTATTTCATACCTGAACGGGGTGTTGGAGGGTTCAAACAGAGCCTTGTGTCTGAGGAGCGCAGGCCCAGGGGCGGCGGTGTCCTCCTGGGGGAACGTGACGATGTACTTGGAGGGAGGACCTCCGAAGAGCTCCAGCCTCTTCTGGAGCACCTGCTCCCACCGCTGCAGCGTCTTCAGTGCTGCATGGCACAGCGGGGAGCCTACCGGCAGATCTACACACGGGAGAATAAATGGTAAACGGACTGCATTTATACAGCGCTTTTATCCAAAGCGCTTTACATTTGCCTCACGTTCACCCATTCATACACCGGCGGCGGTGTCGACCATGCAAGGCGACAGCCAGCTGGTCGGGAGCGGTTAGGTGTCTTGCTCAGGGACACCTCGACAATTAGCTAGGCGGAGCCGGGGGATCGAACCAGCGACCTTCCGGTTGCCAGACAACCGCTCTACCCCCTGAGCTACCGTCGCCCTGAACAACGAGAGTAGAGATGGCGCACCGTGTACATATGGACGCACACACACGCTTTGTGTATGCGGTTGTTTTTCCACGCTCTACCCCTAATGCGGATAGATGGAGATAAGGTTGAAAATATGGCTGCCAAGTTCCCCCGTTAAGAGCAACACAACCGTAACGTGGCCTGGAGAATAAAACCAAAACGACGACTGATTGCAGCGCTGGCTCCCACAACAACCTTGTAAAAGAAAATGCAATGCAATTATAATGTATCCAGTACGCAACCCGGGCCATGATTATGCACGCTCCCTTTGTTTCAAATTAGAGCTAGCGGCATGTTTCTCAGGGGATGCAGTATCACATATAGCCAGTTATCGCTCCACGTCATGCCCAGACTGCTGTCCACGCTACGAATGCAAAATCAGATTTCAACGTGCACCAGGCCACCTCGGGACGCGATGTGGCACAGCAGATAACAACGTGAGACGAAGATCCTGGCAGTTGGTGCCGTTGAGCAACCGATGTCTCACCGCCGGAAATAAACCCATTCGCCATCTAGTGTTCGGCGAAATACCACCGACCTCTCTATTATAGGTCGTCAATTAACCGACAATGTTGCTGGACATCGACAAACAGCGTGCCGACCCTGGTGCTCGAGGGTGAACATAGTGGGAGGTTGAAGGTCTGAAGGAGTTGCTGGGTTGTAAAGAAGTTTGGGAACCACTACTGGGGAAATTGGAGGCCAAGTCGACACCTTGAACTCTTTGTCATGTTCCTTGATTCCACTTGGTTCATCAGACCAGGCCACCTTCTTCCATTCCTTGGTCCAGTTCTGACACTCATGTGCCCATTTGTAGGTGCTTTCGAGTGCGGTGCACAGAGGTCAGCATGGCCACTCTGACCGGTCTGCGGCTAGGCAGCCCCATACGCAGCAAACTGTGATGCAGATTGGACCAGACAGGCTAGCTTTTGCTCCCCACGTCAACGTGCCTCGGGCGCCCATAACCCTGTCGCCAGTTCACCGGTTGTGCTTCCTTGGACCATTTTTGGGAGGTACTAACCGCTGCATACCGGGAACACACCACAAGACCTGCCGTTTTGGAGATGCTCTGACCAAGTCATCCAGCCATCACAATTTGGCCCCTGTCAAAGTCCCTCAGATCCTTATGCCTGCCCATTTTTCCTGCTTCCAACATATCAACTTCAAGAACTGACTGTTCACCTTCTGCCTCATATATCCCACCCCTTGACAGGTGCCATTGTAACAAGATTACCAATGTTATTCACTTCACCTGTCAGTGGTTTTAATGTTGCGGCTGATCGATGTAAAATATAATTTGGGCGAGTGCTCTTAACTTGATGAAGTTTGGAGCTCCAGTACTCAATAATCAACTCCATTGGTCTATGACTACGCCATGGAAGTCTCTAGATGACACGGATATTTTGTGTCACTCAACTTGGTTGGCCAAACACGGTCATGTCCCGGGGAGAGCAACAAGCATGTATTGGATGGAGTTTAAATGTGTGTCTGATGTATCTCAATGGGGGGGGGGAAAGAAGGCCTGAAAATCCCCTTGGAAAGAAAATAACCTGCTTTGCCGTGATTGACACAACTCCTAAAGTGCTACCACTTTAGGACAGCGCCACTAGCATTCATAATGGCGCGATACAAAAGCACTGCCCATCCAAAACCATTACGTGTCATTTTAAATGAAAGTGAACTGAGTGAGAACCATTTTTATTTCAACGCCTACTGATGTGGAACTAAAGCCATGCCGTGGAAGACCACTGTCGACGGAGTCTTGAATTTCATGAAAGATAGTCAATAGCGTATCGAACTTCTCAGCCCCGCACGTGCCATTTTAAATATACAACGTCAATGTCATCAATATAGGTTTGCATTTGGAAGTCAAACAATTAATCATTTACGACGATTAGCAAATGACATTAACCGGCTGTCAAAATAATCCTCAGATACAGCCCAAATTGGACGTGTTTAGTTTGGCACTGAAGTTGTTGAGTGTGCATTTACATGATGATGATTGACTTTGAGCTTTAATGCGATCACGAACATTAAAAATACAACCACAAGCTGCAGTCCAAATGGTACGCCAAGGACTGCTCCTTGTAGATGGTTGTCTGGTGCTTACCCAATAGGTCATGTCCGGCCATAGGATAGAAGGACTTGAGGTTGACCACAACCAGCTGAACCATCGTCAGACGCATCAGACACCAGCTAGAGGGACAAGGAGATACATTATAAGACCTTTTAATCAAACCCAGAAAATAAATAAAAGGTCCAAGGGCTAAAAAGATTTCATGTTTCCTTCTAGGATCTATTGAGGAGCCACTCAATGTTTTTAAGTTTAAGAAAGACAACGGGCATGCTCAATATAGCATGGTTGGCCCTAACTGGACTAAAACCTCTTCACTTGGCTGCGACATTGGCAAAGGCCACTCTAAAAAGGGTCTAAAGTCAAACTTGATTTGTCTATTTGATTAGTTAGTTACGTTGCGACTGTCCTCTTGTGAAGTGACAGTCGTGGTTACATTACGGTTGTCCTCTCATCATTTCAACGGTCGTCACCTGTAGGAGTTGTTGTTCGAGTGCTCTCTCAGCGGGGAGTTGGGGTCAAAGACGTCCTCGTAGTCCTCCTCGTTTTCATCTTCATCCTGGCTGGTCTGACTGTCCTCCGAGTCATACTCCTCTCGGTCCTCAGACGGCGGGACGCGGGGCTACGGGGAGCGTCAGCGTCACCACGAATGAGGAGGTAAACAACACTTTGATGATGATGATGATGATGAAGAATCCCCATACATACAACAGCCTGAATTTTCCATTTCTCTTCTTGTCTTTATTATTACCGGCATTATTTTATTTAATCAAAAGATAAGACAAAGTACATAGACTCTCGGTACATGCATTTTCAATCAAATCATTTTCAGAAAATGTGATAAGCAAACATTATTCAAGAGGTTTAAGGCATGATTTCCTTGTATGTACCTTGGCAATAAAGTAGTCCCAAATGCTAAGTTCCGGTGGGACAAAGCGCTCTTTGAAGATAGAGGCTGCTTCGTGCTCCACTACGGACGGTGATCTGAGACTGGCTGGGCTGGCCGGCCCCTCCCTCTCCCTCTGTAACCCCGCCTCTTCCCTGGAGCTGCCGCGCGACGACATCATCTTGAAACGCCTTGATTTCCTTTCTGTGCCGCCATTGGCTGGCGAATCTAAAGTCGTTAGACAAAATAATCTGTGATTGCTTATATAGACTTACTTATCCATCCACATACCTGCCTTTTTACCATGCCTTTTTGATCTAATTGCCTCAAGACCTTATGTTTTCCTCCACACTAGGCATTTAAACATACAAAATTGCTGATCACCACTTCCATTTCATTTTGAGTGGTTTAGTTAATTTGTCACACCTGTGGGGTTCCGGGTCTAGGAAATTCCTGGGTAAGACTATATTATGTTCATCCAGCAGATGGAAAACATCCCCATACACAGACCCACTCACCCACAACCACAACCCCCTCACACCCTTTCATCCTCCCCCAACCGCCGCTCTCAAGAACTTAAAACCTTGCTGGGTACCACTATGACACACACACACACACACACTCGCTCGCGGCACCTGGAGGGGTATATGTCTGTGGGCCGTTGAGCCTCTCGATGACGGGGGTCTTGGCCCCGCCCCCGAACACAGCCACCCACAGCTTGCTGTTGAGGGGGTGCGCCACAATGCGGAACAGCTCGTTGCAGGAGTGGGTGGCCAGGCCGTGGACAAACAGACTGAGGAAGACCGCGGTGAGGATCTCGCAGAGTAGCACCGCCAAGCCCGGCTGGCTCTCCTCTCCCGTGGAGCTCAGCAGGCGGATCAGGGAGGCGATGCCTGACGAGAGAGGAGTACAACGGGGTGGTTAGGGAGGTGGCGGGGTGGGATCGAAGGAAAGGGGAAGGGAGGGGAAGAGGAAAAAGGCCAATGAAATGCGAGCAGGGTAAATAAAAGTCTGGGATGGACCGTGTGAGCAGAAAACATCTTTGAAACCCAGTCAAAATATAACCTTCGAGTATGATCTGCAGCGCAGTCCACCGGGCACTGTAATATAAATCACCTGCTCACAAGGCAAGGGAAAATGTTCTATCATCATCGCTGGCCAAATAAAACAGACACAGCTGTGTGTTCCTGACTTGATTTCCCAACTGCTTATCTGAAGCCCATTTTAATTGAGATTTCGACTGTTGGAAACTAACTTTTTCTGATGAATCATTTTCAAATAATAACTGCGGGGGATTCAAGCCGAGCAGGGGTATCAGCGTGCACAGATTGTAGAACGCCCCAGAGCTGTTTTTATATCTGTGCATCTGCACAGTTTAAAAGGAGTAGTAGTTTAAAAGTATTATCACTAAAGTAGTCCCCGGAAAACAATCTGCTGTAATGAACCGTGCCATTGTAGATGGCTAACTAACTGCTCATTTGACAAGCAAAGCCCCCATTTTAGTATGATACCATCCTGATACAATCAAAACACATGTTCCGTTATCTCTCCAGTTGGCCACCCGAATTCAGCTCCCAAAATTTTGCTCCCAAAATACCTAACGAAATGAGTCACTTCGCACCAGTGATTTTCACATCTGCTTGTTATCACGTCAGATGCACCTCACTGCTCCGGGGAGTTTGTTCTTTATCTGGAATAATTTTCCAGGTGAGCACACCTTCTCCCTGCGTGTTCATCTTGCTTGCCTTACGATAACAAATATATCCTATGAACTAATTACGAAATGATTATCAGTAATGTTATGCCCGTTATTAACCCCCTTAAATCCAACCATTACCATTAATCATCAATGAATACATTTTAAATACAGCGTTTAAAAAGCTAGCTTGCTCAAAACCATCCATCGATTACTATAAGTGCGTGTGTAAACATCTATCATCAGTGACGTCATTGTGAAATACTTGTCCAGGTGAGGTTTGGTTTACCTGGCCACTGAGCAGGAGTGGTGTTGGGCTGCACAGCCTCATCCATGCTGACTGTTCTCACGGGCTGTCTCTGAGACAGCAGCACACTGTGGTACACGATCCCCGTGAACTGGTTCACTCGACTGTGAGCAGATGCGCGCACGCACACACACACACACACACGCACACACACACACGCCAAGCACAGCAGACACCAGACTCAATTAGTGTGAAACAAAAGGAGGCACAAGAAGCTAAAAAAATAAAGAAATCAACGTCGAAAAAGGTGTGAGCTTGTAAATACGCGTGTACATTTACACTGTGCGTACACATGCAGTGTAAATGTTGAAACTGTGTTCTGAACCAATACTTTTAGATCCCACACCAACGGGAAGAGACTCTAGCAACGCACGCATGTACTCTTGTACCGGGGAGACGTGAACGAATGTACAGAGACTACATGGTAGCGAGGGGACGCTTTTAATGGAAGGCGGTATGCATCGGGTGAACGTACGGACGGTATGGTGCCAGAGCCATCTTCCAGCATCAGAGGACACAGTCGCAGGTGGAACTCACAGGGAATCGCCTACGTTCCCCTCAAAAGAGTCCGTCACAGAACCAATTGCCTTAGCGTCAGTCAGCCGGAACAGCGCTCCACACTGAGGAGGACGCCGCGGATGCTATTCCTACACTCCCCGTGTTCGCGCGCGATCGCCAAACGTACGCTCCGCTAGGGAGAC
>OMKP01083322.1:0-17383 GCA_900302375.1 Bathygadus melanobranchus | reverse complement strand
TATGATGAAAATAAAAATATATATATATATAAATATATAAATAAAGGGCATATAGAAGCAATTTGGAACATTTCATGTGTGCTGTGATCTGGGTAGTGATGCGTCCAACCAGAAAACACACACCCTTCATGCAGGACAGAGCAGTAAATGGAGGGGATGGGGGGGCATTCATCTTCCTTACTCTCTTTTCACACCCCTCCTCCGTTAGTCCCTGGGCTCGCTCGACTCCTGTATTTTTCCCTTATTGCCACCCCCCCCTGCATCCACCCCTCCTTACTTTAACCTCTATGCAGCAGTGGAAATTTCCCTTCCCTGTGCTTCCCTTTCCCCTTCTCCAAACTTTCTTCCATTCATTGATGCCCCTGCAATGCTGGAGCTCATAGCTGCCATCTGCTGGTTTCAGACAGATACTGCATCAGCCACGGGAGGCGTACATACACACATCTCAAATAGCCTGAAAACTATTGACTATAAATAGCCAAGAGAAACAAGAAAAAATAAAACGACAGACAAACAAAAACAGAAATCTCCACTTTACTTGAGTGTGTGCAGGTCGTCCATCGCTCTGGCAAGGGCTTCTTCTGCCCGCTGGGTTCTCTCCTCAGCCAACTGGGCCCACTGTGGCACAGCACCCTGGTCTGGGGCCCCCGACGCAGGGCCCGCGGGCAGCCCTGCCCCACCACACAGCTCCTCAGGGTCTGGTTGGATGCGGAGAAAATACTTTTTTTTGGCACAAAGATACACACTTATTTGCTTCGTCACCCTGTCAGATTAGGCAATCATAGTACCATACATTGTTGCCGTGTCTTGGCCGGGAGATTGGGAACACTACAAGTATGACCCCGACCGATCATCGTGCGCTGCCTTTCACAGGGCGGCAGTAGCTCAAGAGCAGCTCAGAGCGGCTGTCTGGCAACCGGAAGGTTGCTGGTTCCGCTCCCCCTAACTAAGTGTTGAGGTGTCCCTGAGCAAGACACCTAACCCTAACTGCTCCCGACGAGCTGGCTTTTGCCTTGAATGGGTGAATGTGAGGCAATGTAAAGCGACTTGGATAAAAGCGTTATACAAAAGCAATCCATTTACCATTTAATGACCTTGCCCGAGGTCAGGAGGGTCAAGAAATTGTCGATCGTGGCTACAGAAGCGCTATGTGTTAAAGAAAAAAGAAAAGAAAAGAAGAAAAGAAAGAAAAAGAAAGGAAAGGAAGGATTGTAGACCGGTTCCTGGGGGACAGTATGGGCTGTCTATCCTACAAAGAGAACTCTGTTTCCTTGTTCCACCTGACAGCATCCCTCTTTCTCTTCGCCTGCATGTTTATATAAGTGCACCCGAGAGCACTCCGCCATCCTATCTGTCAACCTCAAGCAACACAGTCATCCTTATTGGTCAACGTCAAGGAACACTGTCATCCTATTGGTCAGGAAAATTACAAAAAATCGGAAATGCTAGACTTTTTGTCGGGGTGTCGAGCCGTCTGAGCCCAGCATAACTGAAATCTAAACTACATAAGGACCTAAGACTATCGGCAAAAATATACACCAAATAAGGTGTCACTATATATACTGTCCAAAAAGTTTGGTTACATTTACAGTAAGAGATTGGCCACAGCATCTGTTTATCTATTTAGCAAAGATATTCTGCCATATTCAGCCAGTTGCATGATTATTTAATGAATATTACTGCAGTTAGTAATTAATTGGTTGAATGAATAGGAGAAGTTGGTCCAGGATAATGACGAGATGTCTTACTGTGTGCTCCGGAGGCTTTCACTGAGAAGCACAACTATTTAGACTCCTGCAAGCCCTCCGCCATTCACCTCACCAGATAACATTAGGATGTACTCATGCAATTATTAACCCATTCACATCACTAGATTACATTAGGATGTATTCATGCAGCTATTAATGGCCAGTGCTTGACCCCTCTACTTTGCATGTTTTGACCTATTTTAAATGTACTCATGAAGCAGATTTATAGAACAAGTAGACTGTTGACTCGGGCTTCGAACGTAGAACCTTTGGGCAGGGAGTCAAGGACCCTAAACACGAGACTATCCTGCCCCTCTACATAGGCCTACCCCTTCTCCACAATAAGTGGGCCAATACTCCTACCTGTCTGCAGCAGGGGGTCATCCTGCAGCACGGGTCTCAGGAAGTCCTCACTGTCCCAGGGGAGCGGGCCTTCTGATAGCCCTGTAACGTCAGCCCTGCTACCATTCTGCAGGCAAAGGTTTAGCATTAATTGATACTTGTTTTCTATTGTGTATAATGTACGTACTTGTGTCATGCTTTAAAACAAGTGAGGGTGACGATGAAGAGGGTCCAATTTTAACCTCTAATGAAAATATACCAGAAAGTGATCTTACCGTGGACCGTAAAAAGTTGATCAATTTTATGTAACCATAGTCGTCCAGATCTAACAGGGAAGAGAATGGAAGACAATCTGAGACACTGTACTTTTAGCATTTTGTTTTTGATAAATAAAAACAAATACATGAGGACAAATAAACTTGACAACATTAGCTGATTTAGATGACTTACTGTGCTTGCGTATTACATCTACGAGATTGAATTGGTGCTCAGTTGAACAGTGCTGTAGTGTATTAGACACAGAGTTCAACACCCTGAACAACAAGAACATAGACGCAATGTTACAGGCAGCTAAGCTGCAACCACATACTTTCCAGGTGGTAAACATTGTAAAGTGAAGTATAGCTTAGAAAATAAGAGCATTTTTTTGTACCGATCACAGAAAAGACAGGTGACTTGTATGTCCTCACTGCTCTCCTCCTCTATGCACTGCCACTGCTCATCGTCTTCACTGTCCGAGAGCTCGGGGACATCGTCCACCGCTCCGTCATGATCTGTCAAAACCACGTCGTGTTGTGATTTCACAACCCTGTCGTCTTGTCATTCCTTGTCAGTTTGCAAAAACGACTAGAAAATACAACGATTTCGTCACTGCGCTGCAGTGTCACGTTTACTGCAATGTCCCCAACGTGTTGGGGAAAGGGGACATGTCAGTGACACACAGTAGAGTACCACACATGGATGCTAAGCTAAGAGGATGCTCGCATCCGGCATTTTACAACAAGACTAAATACATTAGTTCTGAAAAACATGCAGCAAAGACGCAAATAGCATTCTTATTTGAAACGAGGCGTTGGGCGATGTTAATTTTTTGTGTTGTCTTTTTATTTACACAACTCACGTGGGTCTCTGTGGTCTGCCATGCCGTCTCCTGGTTTCGAAGGACGCGTTTCCGGGTGACGTATACTTACGTCAGGGACACCCACTAGTGTTGACGTGTATTACCGTACAATCACCACTTGATGTCACTAAACTACAACTTATGTTAACATTTACGTCGATATTAAGTTAATTGCAATGTAAACGAATACGTCACATGGGTGCAACACTGGCGCAACGTTGAAAGAAAACAGGAGTGACGACCAAAGCCATATTACCACTCGCATATTATCAGTTCCCGTTTTTTTTAAGTATGTGAAATAATTGGATATTAACCTATATAGTAGGCCTGTCGTTTGTCTGCATTGGCTTGATGTCACTGTTGATATTTGTAAAGATACATTTTCTGACCAGAGGTGTTCTAACCCTAACCTCCCAGAGATCCCCTGACTAAAGACCAGGGAGATGAACCTCACACATTCATGAACTGGAAAACGTCTTAGTGTTCACTTCCAATTTTATTATTAATTTCACATAGAAAACATTGTTACAGACAATACATTTCCGAGCATATTTCATTAAAATATAGAGAAGGCTAAATGTAACCCACACCATCACATAAAACGTAAGAAGTCGATACAGGTATGCATGACAAACATCTCCATAGTATAGCATAAACAAGTAACAAAGTCTGAATAAATGAAAGCCACAGTATTAGAATTGGCGAGGCCTATGGAAATGCACTAGTGTTGTTCCAACAGGCTTTAAGTCACAATAGCACTGTTGTCGTCATTTAGGAAAGATTGTGCGTGTCTATCTTCAGGAGGGTCAGTTTTAGGTACGCCTTTAAACTGGTCATATTCAAGGCTCACTATCTGGGTCATTCTGCTCTCTGTAGTGTACCGAGTGAAGCCAATGTGGTCTCGTCTCCGAGGAGACATGATGAGACTGGGATGTGTTGTGGTTGTATCGGCAAGATCCAAAATCACATCACCGTATGGGCAAATTGTTTGGAAAGGTTTGTATTTTCCCTGGACAAGGATCTGTGGGCTAGCTCTCGTGGGCTGTGCATACCTTTCTCCAGGGGTGTTAAAAACCCCACTGTACGTTTCAGCTGGACTCTGGGGCTTATCAAAGCCATGACGATGAGCAGAGTAATCATCCAGGGACCCCCTCCAGGCAGCAGAACCCTGCTGGTGTTTGGAGGCTCTGGCCAAGCCAGGCTTAAGAAGACAGGCCTTGGCATAACGCTTTGCTCTGTAGTTCTCACCACGGCGACTCTGTATGGGCTGGGGTGCATACGCAGCAGTCTTCCAAGGCGTGTCTTCATCTTGGTTGTCCAGCTCGGACATTTTGACGTTTATGCAGTGTGGATTTCTTATCCCCTCCTACACACTCGCCCTCCTACTTTCTAGTGACACAGCTTTCACTCACAAGCTCTCCTGACTTTGGAAAAATAAATAAAAAAGATGTACATTTATTTGGTTTGATAGCGTGTTGTTCACCACTTGCGATATGCTTGCTTATGAAAATATTTGCAACGAGACAGGAAGCTAACTCAGCCCGAGTGATTTGTTCACTGCTCCCTTTCTCACGGGATCGGGCTTGAGCCAAGCGTGTGGATGGCTTTGTTCTCCAGGATCTCCGTCTGCTGCTCAGGCTTGAGCACAGTGTTGGACACCATGGATCTGGCTACTAGTTGTATGTTAATGGACATGGAGGGAAGCAGGAATGAAGAGGCGCTCAGCAGCTTCCTGGTCACCCATTCAGCTGGCCTGCTCTCCTTCCTGTCCACCAAGAGCACCCTTTAAAAAAAACAACAACACACAGACACAGAGAGACATTATTGTCGTGATTAGTATATCTATATTAAAATATAGATGCACAACATACATTAAGGTATGCCTGTGAACACGGTATTTCAATGAGAAAATGTCAAGATGACCTTCTATTCATGTTCAGTTGTTGGGGGCATTTCTTTATTGTGCAAATGCTTTAAGTGGTGAATTTAATGAATCCAAGGATCGTGAGTGAGCCCCAAATATCCCCCATGTGGGCAAACATGGCATTACAGCCGATCCGCCAACACACTCGCGACTTCAGTGTTCAGTCTGAACGAATGGGATGCGATGCTCCATTTATGAACACCCTGGTTACACTGGCTGATATTATATGACTCAATAGTCAAGCATGAAAAGACCACATCCTAGTTTGTTTGGCTGTTTATTTAGGTGGAGAGCACATGCTGTTAACTCAAAAGCATACACAAGTTAGACTACGGGTCATCGGGGGGGACCATAAGCTCTAGTTAAAACCTTGCTATTCCTTATTTAATGCTCAATCGTCAACACTTTACTGTACATATTTTGACCAACAGCTGAATAAGGAAGTGGGTGAACTTACGCAGGTCTGTAGATGGACAATCTATCAAACTTCAGTGCCTCTATGTCTGCCTCCACTTGTCCCTAGAACAGAACCGGCAGCAATTTAGAGCATTTGGCAGACGCTTTTATCGGAAGCGACTTACAAAAAGTAACACATTTGTCAAAAGAGGGAGACAACAATATATCACTGATGGTACGTTACAATTAGAATAGATTACGTTACAAGCATTCCTGATTGCCAGGTCAATAGAACAAGTTTACAATTGCTAGGTTGACTCCTTACTGTACAACATTTACACCACAACGTATCATAAGGAGACCTGCACTCAAATAAATAAAATGTATTTAAATAAAAGCTTGTCACATAATTATTATCTCGTTTTATCAAGTGTAAAATCATTTTGGCCCAACATTAAAGCCTTCTTTTATATGATCCCATTCACCAAACAAACAACCTTGGCTGTATGTTGGAAAGCGATAATAGATATTGGCCCAAAATGCCTGCAACTTTTGAGTATAATGGTTGTGTGGATAAAATGGGCAGATTAAAAACATACGAATAAATGTTTACAAAAGAATATGATCCTATATTACTTGTTGCAGTATTGTTCACTTACAGTTTCAAGCACATAGGGTGCGCCGAGGCATGCGATCAATTAACCCCACGTGCCAAATGGTTTGTTACACAGAAGAATCATCTGGGAAGTCATCCAAACTGTTTGGAAAAAGGCTGGCACTTTCAAAAAATACTTGGCAGGTGATTGGATGAACCATCTGTCTATCACCACGCCCATAGCTGTCAATATTTCCTCATAGGATGCTGATTGGTCCGAACCACTGTGCTTCAGCCACAAGTGGATAACTTGCCTGGCAAGATGGATCCTCGCGTGAATGTGATCTTGCGAATCCAACCTTGCCTTGCAAGGTAATACCTATTATCATAACCAAAGGTATTACTATTATTACTACGCAGTCCCATAAGGTGAACCCGAGCCACATACCTTGACCTTGAGATAGAGGAAGCTGCTGTTGCTATTGGCTCCTTTGGAGGACTCCAGGTGGAACTGAGAGCACCCCCCTGCCTTAGCCAGCTCAGCAGACTTCAGAACATAGTCATGATCCACCCGAATGAAGCCCTCCTGGAATAAACAACGCATCCAGCCTAGTCATGGTAACCTTTCCCTTGAATACCTCTCTGCTGTCTCACGGGGAGTAGTGGGCTGGTGGTTAAGACAGTCCACTAACAACACACAACAATCAGTTGATTTTTAGTCGTAATTATTATGTAGCATGTGATAAAAGCCTTATTATAGCCTAGACAAGGAGTAAAGGCAAAACACTATGTAATAAATGCCCAGTCTGAATAGCTTTCTCTGTTTCCTGACATGTCATGCAGACTGAAATATCTGTAGGCTATCGCTCAGTAAAACATGTGGTTAATGAATGGCTATAGCCTTCAGAATTTGGACGAGGAGCAATTGTTTTAAGACCCTGAGCAATATACAGCCATTCCAGATCCTAAATCTGGATCCCTAATCTGGTCAAATCAATATCCCTCCAACACATCACTCAACTTATAATAACATGTTGAAGGATAATAGCAAGGCTAATAGCGAAATAATAGTAAAGTGATTACAGAATATCACACAGTATTAACAGTTTCAGCCTTACCGTCCCGGCTTTAGCCTTGGTGGTTCCTAGGCAGCAGTAGCCGACATCATAACCCTGGAATGCAGTGGCATATTCATCCAGCTTCTCAAAGTCCACTACCTCCTGGGCCTAAACACGCAAAGCAAAGTCAGCTTTTCACCCAGTGCAAGCCAAGCCCACATCCATACATTTTGAAATGTAGTCAGCTATTTCAACTGTTGACGCCGATTGACTCCCTTACCAGCGTTTCGTAAGCTTTATCCTCGAAGGTGATCGGTCTCCGTCCGATGAGCGTGATCTTGGAGAAGATGTTGCGATGCAACAACTCTTTCAGAAGCATTTGGCCAGTTTCCCCGGTGGCTCCCAACACAAAACAGCTTTTGTTTTGCTTCCTAAAGTCCTCCTCCAGGCTTTTCATCTCTTCAGCCATGCTGTAAATGGCAATATATTAATAATAACGCAGAACAATATGGACATGAGGTATACACTTATGCACGATATTAAACTACAGTGTATTGATTACATTTCTGGTAACCTAGTAGCCTACATTGCTACTCAACTATGATTCTTCTTGCATAACGCAGTTGGATATTATTGGTTTTTGGTCAATTCCTACTAGTACCTACCAAAATACCAACATGTCCAATCACATATTACCAATACAGGCTATGATATATGTATGTACAATACTCAAGTAATTTATAGACTGGATGATTTCTTTTAGACAGACGTGCCAATCATTATCTCATATTATTACCTCTAAAGTGTGCATGCTTTTCAATGTAGTTGATATTTACCCAGTGAACGCTATGGGGTCAGAATAGTCCAGATAATTCAAAATGGCAGCGATAAAAACAACAATGAGGGTAAAGTATCCTGTGACTTTGCCTAGGAAAGTTATTCGTAACGTCATAACCATAGACTGTACCAAATGTGTCATAACCCCTGTCAACAGCTAAAGCACTTCCTGGGTTTTCCGTATCTTTTATACAGTCTAGTGCATGCGATGTGCTCGCGATAAAACGAAATCTCGCGATGTGTATGTGTGCACTTTGTCTTTATCAATGTGCCTACAGTAACAATGGTTGTAAATTGATGTAAAATGTTTTTTGATGTAGATGTAGAATTATGTCTGAGTATCCCCATCTTAAAATACTGTATTTTAGGTTCTAGTGCCTCTGAGAAATTGTTGAGAAATTGTTTGAGAAATTGAGATTGGTCTGCTGATTGAAGAACTCTTGGGCGCAAGGATGCCCACACACCTGTCCAATATAAACCGAGCTTAGCACTATCTATTGGATAGACTTACAGCTTTTCTGTAACAATGTTATATGATAATATGAATGCATTTATTTGTCTGGTCCAGAGAGACATCTCAGACAATGAGCCCAAATGGGCCGCTGCGGGCTATTTGAACCACCCTGTGCACGTGCCTGAGTGAGGCACGTGCACAAGACAGCAATTAATATGCGCGCTCCCTTGTCAGTCGTTGTCAGAAACTTTCATGAATATAGCCAGCCTAGGGATTTAATGATATCAATACATTTTTACCATGAAGATAACACGATATTTTTGGAAATATTGAATAAGGGTTGGATAGCGGAGGATACTTAAAACAAACGCAAACATGTGCAATTGGTAAGCCACAATTGTTACCAGCTACGGCCACAGGGGGGCGCTGCTACAATGTAAAGAAAACTTGACCCTACCCTTGATGATTATAACAGTTGGTTCCTACAGCCTATAAGGGCTGGCCGTAGCTTCCGTGACTAAATCTAAATCTAATACATCTCCGTTGTAAAAAGTACTATATGAAAAATACAAATTATGCAAAATAACGACCTAAAACTGACCCGTGGGAATACAAATTATTTAATTAGGTTGTTGCTGAGATGTGATTTAACACAATAGTGTCCCAAATAAACTATTTATGAACACAGACAACGGTAACCAGTAGGCCTAATGACCAAATAAATAACTTTCTGTAATTTTGCTCAACCATGCGTGTTTTTACTTAGCTCTTTGTTCTAGATCTAAGCTGCCTTTAAATACAACACATTTCAAGTGGGTTGTGTACCAACCCAAAAGATTGGACAGACAGCTTTGGATAAAGGTCACCAGCTCTCCATATGAATAGTGACTCCTCCAAGATAGGAACTCTTTCCATCCATCAATGATTCTGGCTTTCAGCTTAGCAGAGGGGAGCGAATTGAGTATGAGCGCGAGCTGTTGATCACCTCTGTTGATGTTGGGATAGAGAAGCCTTGCTGTTGTGTGTGAACCCCGTGGGCACGACAAGCCACACATACTCGGACAGCTCAGTTGTCAGGAGCAGTGTTTGTCGTCTAAATAATATGATATTAAAGCAAGCTTGTAGCAGTTTAACGCCGTTGCACCAATGGTGCTATATAGTGATGGATGTGTGGAAAATAAAGGACCCTTTTCTAAGTAGTCCATAGTCTGAACTGGATGGTAAACACCACCACTCTGTCTGGGATTGTGAACGCCTTCGTCTCTAATTGAGGAAGACTTTCATCTCGGCGGCTGGAGAAAGTCTAACAGCAGAGGAGGACTCTGGGCCAGGGGGCTACAGTTATATATTTTATAGTGTCTAGTAATTCCAAATGTAAAAACAGGATGATGAAAGATTAGAGGCGTTTTTTTAAACTTTATACTTATACAATTCTTTCAAAATAATTGGCCCTCTCCACTGTGTAAGCATACATCTGTTTTTTTATTTTGCAGTTTGTATAGCAGTAGTTCATATAATAGTAAATTAACTAATTATATAAGCCGTTAACAGTTAACAATAGAACCCCAAATATCTATAATATAATAATGTCAGGTTTCTGTTTTTTGTGTTTTCTCCTTTAAAATCGTCAAGCAAATCATGCAAAATACTGTGACAGGCTCTGCTTATAAACCAACAGCAGTGAACTTGCGTTCTTGAGTTCCAAAATGTCTTTTTAATTAGTAGGAAGTTGGAAACAGCTTTATTTTAACACAGAAGGAAATAATCATGACTTGTTATAATCATGACTCTGGCTTTGACTCTAGATGTTTGAATTTAGTTGGAATAGACTACAGGAGACTGTCCTTCTTCATATTAGGGCCGAGCAATAATGTGTCAGTTAACTGATGAATACAATGCAACGGCTGCCTCTGCTGATCTTGATAAAATCATCCAAATGATATTAATACAGTGTTGAATAATCACAACAACTCAAAACCTGTAAAAACTGCATAACATGCTCAGGAAGTCAATCAGAACTACTATTGTATCGTAATAAAATGAATAACTTTTCAATATTTCTGGCAAACCCTAGTTTCCATTGTAACACCTCCATTGTGTTCTTTTACAGTCCAGCAGTTATGTAAAAAAAGAAACATGTTTTTGTGGCCTAATTGAGTCATGTTAGGCAGCCTTGAGTAAAAAGCATTAACCAAACAATATTGGCTCCCCTCTGCCAAAGCAACATGGGGTTTCATTAGCCAACACTGTCTTGCAAAGAAAGCAAGTCCAGTCACATGCAATGAATTCATCAACACCCCATGTTTTGAACACCCCTGCCAGTCAGAACACAAGGCATCGACCCAATCTTACAGAACACGATAGAAGATAGAGCCGGGGAAGGTCCTTCAGAGGTGTCAGCAGCAGCGAGGGACAGAAAGCATAGAAAAGGACCGCGGTTGACAGAAGAGTCCTTAAACTGGCACTCTACTGAAATGAAATGTCGGCCCTTTGTTCCTTAGCCATGGGGGCAAATTGGGCCTAGCGGTAGGGTAGGGCTCTGCTGGGCCCATGTCCCTCGCACCTGTTGAGTCATTGTCTCAGGCATTGATTCAACAGGAAGTTACATTGGGGAGGCAAAGGCTTAGGACACAGTAGGTGCGTGGCAGAAACGTGGTTCAATTTCCTGTGAAAGCCCCGCCGCTGGAAATGGAAATACCAATGGTTGGCCAGTGGTCAATGGCTTTTGACCATTGATTGACGTGTATGAAAAGAACATATGGAGCATGGAGACACGAGGCTTGTCACTGGCAGGTCCACGTTCTTTATGGCTTGGGACCCGTGGCTTTCTCTGCTGTCTGTCTCCGCTGTTCTCTACAAGAGACCGTGATGTCCGCACGGACTCAGTTGTTGCTGCTTAGAGGCTAATTATTGTCTTTATTGCTCTCTACTTGATCATTAGTGACACATAACATGGTAGACTAAGAACCAAGGAGGAAAAATAAATGCATTACGGCGCATGTATTTACACGATGGATAAAATACACACACGCGCACGCACACACACACACACACACACACACACACACACACACACACACACACACACACACACACACACACACTCACAGAAATACAATCGGAGCCTGCGGCTTAGGCCCGCAAGTCTGCAGACTGGAGTGTGATGCTAATGATGCCAATTAATGGAGCCTGACAGCACAATCTGCTACCCATTGTCTCCCAATCAACAGCCCTACTGTCCACATGGGCCACAGAAGGGCTAGAGGTTTAGGTGGAGAGCCGGGGGAATGGCTGTGAGAGAAAGGGAGAGACGGAGAGAGAGGCAGGGTGCAGGGTCATACCTCAGGGAGCAAGACTGATGCTGGAGTGGGGATTAGCTCAATTAGAGAGGCACTGTCTGATCAACATGCAGGGTTCGGACCCTGTGTGTGTGTGTGTGTGTGTGTGTGTGTGTGTGTGTGTGTGTGTGTGTGTATGTGTGTGTGCGTGTGCGCGTGCATGTGTGTGTGTGTGTGTGTGTATTCTAGGCCCTCATCATTAGAGTTGACTCGCTGTTCGTGCGTCACTGAGTTCACCGACTGGCTGTGAAGTCAGGAGAGAGATATTTATTGTCATTATGTTTGTTAGTGGACTCAACAGTGGAAGGAAATGAAGGAAATTAAAATACGTACACATTGTACGACACATTTGACACTAATGTTTAAACAATTGACACTAATGTTAAATATAAGGCAGGAAGTTGTATTCGCCTAAAGCAAGAGGACAGGACATGAAACATTTGTGCCAGCTGGCCGGCCCACTGATCTACCGTCAAAGAGCCCTAGAGCACCTTTTTGTGAATTCTAGCAGGCTCAGACACTCACAATATGGTCTTGGCAAAGGAGAGTATCACTGATGCTCAGAGGAGCTTTCCTGCTCTAAGAGCCTGGGCTAAGCAGCACTGAGACCTGCTTTGGCAGGCCGAAGAAACAATAAGGTCATTAAAGGAGCAAACAGATTATTGCAGCTTTTCAATGGAAAGATACAGGAAGGGTCTAGGGATTTTTAGCTGCTCTCAGCAGGTAGAGATAAGACAACACAAAGACATCTGTCTGTCTGCATATCTATCTATCTATCTATCTATCTATCTATCTATCTATCTATCTATCTATCTATCTATCTATCTATCTATCTATCTATCTATCTATCTATCTATCTACTCCATTGTGTTTGTCTTGTTATTCATATTGGATACTGGTACCTGACTTAATTCCAATGGCAGCCCCTTAAAGCAAGGAGCAAACACCACTATCTGAATGGATGTGTATTGGCCCACTCAGATGCAATGTAGTTATCCCCAATAAGGGACATGCCATGGTTACCTAGCATGAGACCGTTTCATTAGCATTGTTCTTGATAAATGGGCTAATTCTGAATACAGACCCTTTCCCTCAATCTTCCAACTTATTAACATAAACCATGTTCATGTAATTACGTAAAGTGGATTTGTAATAGAGTAATCGTTTGTAAATGAGACATGATATATTAGATACTGAGGTTAATATATAGTTGTTCTTGGCGGCAGAAGTCAGTTTGCTGCGTCATTAAAGTCTTCTTGTGTTTTGTAAAATGCCAATTCCTCGGCTCTGCCTACAGTAAAGTATTTGCTCTCTGAAAACAGTTTTGTTGTCAGTGAAGAGAAAAAGGCCCACGACTGCTTATGACGAAACTTTCCCAGGAGAAAGTGGCCAGTGAATCTATACGGTTTTGGACAAAGTAACAACCTAATACACCAAAGCCTCTTATTGGATATTTGTGTTTGGCTTTGGAGTTTTTTGACTATCAAATCTATTTGCCATTTTAAATCTCCCCTTTGTACTGGGACGCTTTAGGCTTAATGACTGCTTTGATCTGCCAAATTGGTTCCAGGAATGTCAACCAACTAACCTTTGGTCTCGTTCCCACATCCCACAAGGGTGAAGGGCTCACACCACTGGTCTTCTGCACACGTCTCCATGCATATCCGCTTGTTGAACCCATGTTCACAGGTCCTCACTGCACTCATGTGTACTCTCTTGCAGTTACCATGATCATGAATGTGTTGTCTTCAATCTGATATTGTTGTTGAATATGGATCTATCGTATCTCATCTTATATTCCTTTGGTCTGTTTTGATGACCAAAACGGGAAGATATCACTTCCCTTCTTTAGTCGCACACACACACACACATACACACGCATGTACGCACGCACACACACACACACGCACACGCACACACACACCCATGCATAGTAGGGCTAGCCTCTTGGTGTGATCGCCGGCTGATCCATGGTCCTGGCTTCTGCTTGGGAAGCGGGACTGATAGTTCTCCTCGGCTCGGCCCCAGCGTCCAGTGTGGCCCACAAAGAGACTGAAAGGGGAGAAGAAGGGGAGATCAGATGTCAGATCATGACGGACCCACCACAGCACAGAGACCTCCCTGCTGATGAGCAAACAGCAGTACAAATGGCAGAGCCCGCTGGACAATCACCCGCTGAATGGGAGCTAATTAGCTGGAGGCTAATGCCAGTTTACTAACACCTGTATTAGCGTGCTAGCTTGGCGGGGAGTCAGGGCCGGGCCAACATGCGCTAATCCTCCATAAGCCCAAAGTGCTCCTCCCTGGAACCAGCATTAGCATATTCTCATTTAGCCCGCTACGGCTAACTCCATTCTTAAAGAAAGATGGGCTTTCACTGCAGTGAAATTGATAAAGAGATGGGAGGTTTTCAAATTGTTGTTTTGCGTTTATTATATGCATTAGGATATACCTTTCATGTGGAGGAAGAGTGTGTATGTGTGTCTATATATATCTCTATATATATAGACATATACGGGTATCTATATACAGTATATATATATATATATATATATCTATATATACATATCTATATATATAGATATATACACTTTCAACCCTATTCTTTTGCTCTCACAGTCTCCAGGCCTCTCCCACTGCCTGGGTGGTTGAGTGATAAACAATTAGCCATGTGTGCGTACCAGTGAATGCCGAGTCTGCATGCGTATGTGTGTGCAGGGGATTAGCGAGCCTCAGCATTAACATTGTGACTGGACTCGCTACATTCCCTTGCTTGGCTAAAAATTTAAGGGGAGGAGAAGGCGGCCGGCCCCATTAGCCGTGTCTGTTTGCTCAGGAGCTAGCCGACTCTGATCCCCTAATTTCTTTCCCCGATCCTCCAAGAGGATCTCCGTCTTTTGTGAGAGCAGGGATGGAGCCGGGGACAGATAAAGGATGAGACAGAGGGGCACATTGATGCAGAGCTCACCGTCCTCGGGACACTCTGTACACTTACCAAACTAATCAGCGTGTGTAAACACAGCAAGCCGTGTCGAGGGCCGCCGAGGAGAAAGGGAGCGAGCTGGCTGGGCCTGTTGAGGGTATTGAGGGGAGCTGAAGTCGGACCACACTCGGTGTCTCTGGACTGTCTGATCCGGGCTGTGGAGGAGAGGGGTGGCGGGGGGTAGGATTAAGTGGACATCAAACATCTCACTGCCAACTCTCGTCACGTCATTCACACACAGAGCAACAGCATCACCTCAGAGGTTATTCACGTTGTCTTTAATGGATACTTTGTCGCTGTTGCTGTCTGATGTATTAGATGTGTCTTGTCTTTTTCATTTGATTCAACACAGTGAGCAGGATCGTTAAACAGACACATGTTTGCTGCGTTGCAGCATGTTTGTTTGATTGATTTTACCCACTCGTTTCATGGTCTGAGTGGCGGGGGTGTCGGAGGTGAAGTGGTGGCGGTAGTTATGGTAGTGGTGGGGTGACGGTGACAGTGGTGGTGAGAGTGATGGTGATGATGGTAATGGTGGTGATAAATGGGAGTGGTAGGTGACAGTGGTGGTGATGGAGGTGACGGTGGTGATGATGGTGGTGGTGACGGTAGTGCTGGGGGTGGCGATGGTAACAGAGGTGGCGGTGGTGCCGGTGATGACGCAGGTGATGGTGGTGACAAGTGGGAGTAACAGGGATGATGGGAATGGAGGTGAAGATGACAGAGCTGATGGTGGTGACAGCTGGTAGTGACAGGGATGATGGTGATGATGGTGGTGGTGGTGGTGGTGACGGAAGTGAGACAGGGCATGAATAGTTACCCAGTAATAAGAAGAAAGCAAAACATACACACCCATACAGGCCTGTCCCATATTGTCCTACATCAATAACTAATGCTGTGAGTTAACATGTGTACAACCAGGACATGTAGCTTTACATTAGTGTTAGTATTTGTTTGAAATGCTGTTTATACCTTTGTACACTACACACCTCTGTACAGACTGACTGGAGGTCAGGCGAAACAAAACCAAAAAGAAAAAGCTTGTTGCCCTTGAGGTTCAGTGTCAGATTATAGACAGCAGGTTGTTGGCATAATAACCTATCAATCAGCTCATTCACATCACATCCCCAAGCTTACGTCCCCGTGGAATATTCCCTCAGTGCACTAGAACTCCACATTGTCTTGATCTTAAGTGGACATTAGATCAGATGTCACCATCAATTCCCTGTAGCCACGACCTTGCCTAATACCCCTCACTGCCAATTAGCTAAAGTAATAGTCGCGCAGGAGCCGGCGCCATCTACACATGCTACCCTGCTAGCCGTCGTCAGCAGAGACTGGGGCTAATGGGCAATCACAGGGGGGCTTATGTTGCAAATCAGCCCGATCCACAGGACTCTACTGGGGATTCCTGTCCAGCGCCCAGCCTGGGCCTACAGCTTATGATCCAGTAATGGTTGCTTTTGGTGGAGATCTGAGAAGGCCCTCTGGGAATATGCTCTCCAACTAGCCAGGGCTTCCTCGGGCTAAAAGATTCTTTGATAAGCAAAGTGGTCCAATGCAGAGAACATACAGGGACAGGTCCCTGCTGATAGGGAAGTGTCACTACTGACTTGTAGGATGAAGTGATGCCTAGGTTTACCATCTGGACAACGAGGAAGGAAGGAAGGAAGGAAGGAAGGAAGAAAGAAAGACAAAGAAAATAGCATTTTTTTTATATTATCAAATTTTTCTAAATGATAAATCATTGAATACTAGACAACAATATAAAATCTAAAAAGCAAGCCTGGGTTTTGTAACAGTTGTTAGAAGGTGATAAGGAGCACTATTCTCTCTTCTCAAGAACTACAGTCACCATTGACTGTATTTCACTTCATTGCAGGTTGATTCAAGCAGCTTTCAATATCATAATAACAATAATAATAATAACAGTCATAATAATAATGATAATAATAACAAGAACAATAACAACAACAACAAAAACAAAAACAACAATAATAATAATAATAATAATTATTATTATTTTTACATAGCACCTTTCAGACAGACTATGCAGTGCAAAATCCTTTGACAGTTTTGACAGCACACCAATATCAAGATAATGAAAAGAACAACTTTACAAGACATCCACAATCCAGAAAAAGTTAAAAGAGTAGGAAAGAAAACGATAAGTAATTGTGTGGACACCTTTGGTGCACTTTGATTTCTTTTTATGAAACAACGAAACAAAATGGACGCTAACAATCTTCCCTTTGTTCCTCCGAACAATTCAGAATTGAATCTGAAATCCTCTACTAGGAAACGCTAACACTGTCAGCTCCGTGTTTTGTGGCCCTGCTCACGTCTATGCGTGGGTGTATGTGGGGAACGTACGTTTTCTCCGTGTGTGAGTGTGTGTGAGTGTGTGTGAGTGTGTGTGAGTGTGTGTGAGTGTGTGTGTTTTGTTTTGTTTTGTTTTGGTTTTTTTACTCGTCTGTTGAGGCTGTCTGGGGACGGGTGTGTGTATGGTGGAGAATAGTGGAAGCAGGTGGTGTGACTAAAGTGAGGACTGGTCCGAATTTGGACGGATTCAGTCCCGGCGCTGTCGA
>OMKP01083317.1:0-19168 GCA_900302375.1 Bathygadus melanobranchus | reverse complement strand
AGGAGAGCGAGAGAGGAAAAGAGCAGCGCTCGCTCAAGAGTGTGTGCCCACTGTAGCGAAAACAGGCACATTCAACACACACCTCCTCTGGCTTTGGCTTCTCCCTCTTGCTCTCCTCGATGGCCATCTGCAGTCTCAGGTCGTCACCTCTGCGCAGTCGTTCCTCCTGCCAACCACGCGCACACACACACACACACACACACACACACACACAGCTGGGATGTCAGCGTGCCCACCGGTGCGTTCTTAGAGAGAGCACACCGCAGGCACAGACGCAGGGAGGGGTTTCACGATTCCGTACGGACTACCGTGTGACCCAGTGAGCTTGGACACTGAAAAAGAAACTTTCAGAAGCTTTCAGAAAGAAAGGAAACAAAAAGAAAGAAAGAAAGAAAGAAAATCAGAGCATCCGTACGTCCGAAGCACCCGACTGCTCTATATCTACACCCGTGTACAAAAAGCCGCGGTCAGATTTTGCTTGTGTTCGGTGTCGCCGACGTGGAGAGAAAGTACAGGTTGTATTTCATCGGGGACTCCGAGAGCTGTAGCTTCGAGCTAAAAAACCAACAACTCAAAAAGCTGAGTTAGTCAACAGGTTAGCTAATTCTGAGCTATACGAGCCATCAAAAGAGGACTGCCTGGGTGTGACAGGCTGGCTCAGTTAGACCTGGATGAGGTTTAAACTTTCTACAGTGTAGATTTACTTTATATTAAAACATTGGTTTAATAATAAGAACAATACACACCAGTCTATCCCACGCCCCCCAAAAAAATAAAGAAATCCCACAGAGTTAATACATGTGAAGACAAGGAGTGAGTGTTTGAATTCTTCATTTAAGCCATGCATTCTGAACAGACGGTAACGGGAGAGGACAAAGCACTGTCAATTGCTTGGTTAGATTTAGTCCAGTACATCATGCCATGCACAATAACGCTACAAAATCCAATCATTTCCAGTCTTTAGCTTGAAAGGTTTATGTTCCTTTGTGCAGCTTTTAATACATATTTAGCGGGAAAGCTGCTATAATCCAAAAAAATATACTTTCTAATATCTTAACTTATATTGTTATATAGTTATATTTTTTTCATCAAAGTGGATGAATGGGAAAATCTGACTTTCCATCATTTAACAAGCAAATTATAACAAATTAGAGAATGGTCTTGTTTGTTTGATTGTTTGACAAGAGCCAAATCGAAAGAAAGATTGAGCACTAATGGACAGAAAGATAGGTCGTAGCTAGTTGACCGGTCAGGTGACCCCTGACCTTTTGTAGCATCTCCTTGCTGAGTGTGAGCGCATAGCGGAGCTCTGCATCCTCCAGAGGGGCCGTGCTAGTCTGGGGGAGGTCAGGGGTCAAATGGTGAGAGCAAAGCCGAGTGGGTAATGTAGTGAATAATCCGACATAGCTCTCCGCGTACACACACGTGCTGGAATTCAAACTAAGAAAAAAAAAATGATATAACTTGGTGGTAGGTTTAGTAACGTCTTGGTTTAGCATTACACTACGTGTCATATTCTAGCAATAGGAAACCAGGAGGCATTGAGGGCCCTGGGGTATATACAGTTCATACCCACCTACCACGGCACCAGTTGATCTAACCAATCTCCACTTCTCTGGTAGGAGGCAAGCTTATAGGGGTCATATGTACCCTTCAAACGCTAACCGCGTCTAGTCGCACATCGCAAATACGAATTCATGTCATATGGCCGAGCTAATAAAGCATGAGCTGTCAGATTCGTCTGGTTCCCAGGCTAAACTGTGACCATCCTGTCACCCGAATAAATGTGTCTTACAGACCACTGCTCAACCCACATCAAACTCCAGAGGCGGGATTTAGTCTTTTCATTGGACCACAAAAGCACCAGAAGAAGTCAGGTCAGTTACAGTGTTAAAGTGAGGACACCTCCCCAGAGTGGCTGCCTCCATTGGCTATGTAGAAAGTGATGGATCACTCACTCCTGCCTTGAAGAAGCTGATAGACCCCCTTGTGCAAACATGTCTCTCTCAGCTTGTGTCACCATTTGGCAAACGGTTACGCAGATGCAATTTCCATCGCTGTTACTTTGTCAAGAGATTGCGGTTTTTTTTGTTCAAATAATAAGTAGTTAAGGGGTTGGTGCGGTGGCTGCTGGGTATGAAAATGATATACGCTCCTCATGGCACACGGTTGCCTATTGCTGCCAGAATTCATAGCCAAGTACAGGTATGACCCGCCCTCTGATAGGCTGCTTTGCGTTACCTGCTCCGCCTCTTCTTTACTCATGGCCAACGCCAGCTGGAGCTGCAGGTCCTCCTCCCCTGAGCTCTGTGGCCAGGCCTGCTCAGGGTCAGCACCCCCAGAGTGGGAGCCCAACGAGAGACTGCCCCCCAGGCCGGGTGCTGAGGGAGCAGAGGAGGCTGAGAGAAATAAATACAGCACGCTCCTAAGGTCAGAGATGAGTGTGTAGCCAAACACAAAGTTACATCCTAATTGTACCCCATAGCTACTCCCAGATGCCTTGTTGCTATGACTTTAGAATGCAGCATTGTTGAGATGGAATACGTCTTATGAAAAATGTAAAATCTTCTGCTTTCTGCGGTGCGGCATTTAGAAGTTACTCCAATAAATGATCCGGTAGATGTAAAACGTGCTGGGCCTCAACTGGGTGCTTGAACCTCATGTTTCAGAGGTTCATGTCCATGGTCGAGGTGGGTCTCACCACTGGAGGTCTGTGCCATCTTCTCTTTGGTTTTGAGGGCATGGATTCTCTCCTCTCGGAGTCTCTCTTCATCCTTTAGCAGCGTCACCAGCTGCTTGGCTTTTTCTCGTACGTTCACTCCCTAAAGCACACGTGCAAATGAGACGGCCGCGTTAACGTGACGTGACTACCGCTCCGTTGACTCCACTCCATTGACCACTCATGTAGACGTCATTAAAAGTTATGCAAGTTGAGTGCAATGCCATGCGAATGATCGCAATTAAATCAGCAGTTTTTCCTCACCATTTTTCTTAAAGCATTGCACAGCGCATTGCTGGCGAGAATGACCAGCTGTGTTTTGGAAAGGACAATGACAGAACACTAAACTCATGAATCCCTCACTGGATATTTAAAGATAAACCTAGCACTCTGTCATAGAGAGATGTTTTGCCATTTATTTTTGCCCTTTTCACATAAGGCTATAAAGAGAATCGTTTGTGGATGATATAGTGTAACTAATGAACAACGCGTCCGAGGTACCTATCATGTTGCTTCAGTTGTCTGAAAACGGCTCCATTATGCCTACATTCACTTAGAAGACTGGTTAAGGGCTGATTTGGATGTAGGCTAAACACGGTATTACATTTAAAGTTAATCCTTTATTCAATGATTTCCCTCCAGCCTAAATTCCAACGTTAACCTACTACAGGAATCTCACAAACAGTGGTTATCTTCATTGCTTTAAGGTATGCTTGGCAGATATACGGCGTGCTGATGTTAAAACAAGAGGAAACAAAAAGGAGCTGTAAAAACTACTAGCCTTCACACCAAAAGATTCATGAGCAGCTAAAGCAGCCATTCAGTCTCAACGAGCGCTGGCGACGACGAGCGGCCGTCGCCGTAGCAGCAGGGAGCGGCGGTGAAGCAGCTAGCGAGAGCAGAGCTGGATTGTATTTTCTCCAGCGCTAGTTTGTAGCGAACATGGTGAACAAGGAGGAACTATTTGTTGAAGTCACCGGCTTCCCGCAGCTGTAATCAGTCTGTTTGTCTACCCGAACACAAACATAGACGCAAACACAAACGTGATCTTTGTTTCTGTTCGTTGAACCTGTTGTTGAATTTGACCTGAACCAGGTCAAAATCCTTGTGTATGTGGAAACATACTAGGCCAACGATATGATTGATTCGATTATTAGATTAGATTCCACTTTGATTCCAGATATGTTGCCATGTATACAATAACCAAAGTCAATTGTTTGGAAATATGATTTGCTTTCTAAATGATAAACAGGGGAAACGTGGAAAACGGTTTATTTGATCATGCTTTCTGGGCTGCCGAGACCTCTACAACAAACTTGATACTGGGCACAACCGAGCGTGGTGTCTGCAGCGCTGCTCTGAATGGCCACGGGTACAAATTCATCTTTTGGTGTGACCGCACAAAGAAAGTGAGGAGAGCTGATCACATTCCAGCAGTGGCAGTGAGCAGCGGCAGTGCTGCAGTTGAATTCATACAAGCACAGGGGACACACATTATGTTTAATACCGGAGGTGGATGACGTTCACAGGCCGGTATATGGGATTTCTGATATATTCCACGAACCCTAACATACATGTACATCATTTGAACATTCTAAATAAGCAATCTACTTATATATCTATATTTTACATACATTTGCTTCATAATGATTTAAAAGGTTTTTTAGTTTCATGGCAAAAGGGTTTTTAGCAATTACCAGTCAATAAAAACATTATTACTGGCCGGGCACAATGTTTGCCCACGAGGTCAGGAAGGCATTGTTAAATGGACCTTGAAAGGGTTACGAGCAGCGTGCCTTACAATGTGTGTTTGCAGTGTTCACAAGTGGTGCTTCGTTATTGGAACGGTTACGTAAGCCCTGTGTGTGCTGCGGAGGGTGTGAACGCATACCTGGTCTTTGCCGTCTCTGTCGATGTACTGGAAGTCCTTTAATGTCTGGACCGCGTAGATGTTCTCCCGGCACTGCTGGGCCACCCGCTCCGAACCCGTCTTGATCAGATACTCCATGAGAGTCATAGCCTGGTCCCGAAAACACAAACAGAACGACACCAACCAGTTAAACCTGCACTATGTACGTTTTCCCAATAGAGTTGTCGCTACTGTTGTAGTGACATCATTTTCAGTCATCTGCGATTTTCCCACGATGGGGGGGGAGGAAAAGCAGACCAGAATAAAACAATTTATAGAGAAAGATTCCCTGGATACCAGCTTTTCTCTCTCTCTCGATAGATCTATGTATCTATCTAGAACCAGTCCACTTGTAAAGGTGGTATAGAGTATGGTTGTGTGCATGTGTGTGGTTCGCATCATGTGTGAAAACAACTGTAAAGAACATTACACACACACACCTTGTAAACGTGTCTCCAGTTCTTCCCGTGGTCATTCAGCCTCTTCCACACCATGCTCATGATCTCGGAGAAGGCCACCACGTTGTACGTGAGGTCGGCGATCTCCGACATGAGGGAGCTGCTGGGACCCCATGGGTCGTTGGAGGTAGCCTCTCTAACCTAGGGGGGCCACACGGTGGTGGTTATCATCCTGGGGAGACCCGGCACGCACACACACGCGCACACACACACACGTGCGCGCGTACACACATACACACGCACACAGGGGGATAGAAGAGGGGGTGCATGGGAAGCGAATGTAAACGCCACCAAGGGGGATGTTGGACAACACCCATCATAATGACATTACCATGGAATCTGAAGGGTAGGTGAGGGCTTGGGTCTGTGTGACAACTACAGGTGTGCCAAAGAGACGCGTGACACACAGCTAAGGCATGCGGTGGTGTACGGGGGAGGGGTGGGGCCAGGTTATCAGCAAGGAATCAATAGAGCGGGGAGCAAGAGCAAAGGGAAGGCGGACGCGTCGTGGGAAACAACCTTGATTTCAGCCTCTGAATAGTTGTGGACAATGTTCTTTACTTGTCGCCGTAGCGATGAAGTCGACATGGCAACCGTCTGGCTGTCAAGCTCCGCTGTAATCTAAATGGCAGAATGTGAAGAAGGGGGAGTGGGTAGGGGTCATAAAACAGAGAATGCAACACTGCACAAGAAAATCGTTATTAATCCATTGTATGCGTGAATAGTTCATGTAGTATAATAATAAAGTCAAAGGGCGGGAAAATGTGGGAATTAAACATAGCAGACCGAGGCCGCTATAATGGCTGAGAGAGAGGTAACAGGGCGGTGGATTACTAGATGAATACACTCTACTCTATGGGGTGTCTCTTCTTGGCGTCTGTGTGTGCCAAGCACACCTGTTACACAAGAGCAATGCAAGGGCGCCTCTCTCCTCTTGAAGCCTTTCGGTTTATCTTCCTCCAGTGCAACTCGGTCACGGAGTGCTCTGTCTCAGCCTGTCTGTCTCTTCCCAGGGCGACATTTGGGTTGCAGAAATCACAGCTTTAAGGGGGGCATAAGAAACAGGTTCAGTGACAATATGCAGAGAAACATGTGGTATTCATTATTACACACACACACACACACACACACACACACACACACACACACACACACAGCTAGAGGAGTGTCAACATAGATAGTAAAAAGGAATCATGGGAACTGTACCTTTTAAGCAATGTTTCAAAATAAGCATAACAGTTACCAGAAGTTTCATAATAGTTTCAACCAAGAGACAGAGGTCCCTCATCGTCAACATTAAATCCACAGTCCCATTACGCTACTTTAAATACAGCTGACATTTAGCCAGACAGTCTAATAGTATCACAGGTTTTACAGCAGACATTTTATTGCTGTGTTTTAACAACACTAAGGGATCACGTTTAATGAGAGAGAGAGAGAGAGAGAGAGAGAGAGAGAGAGAGAGATTTTTGTTTTTATTTTTACAAAGCTTGAACAACTTCAGCTAGAATCTAAAAAGAGTGAACAAACTTCTTTACAATTGAAGTCCGATGGATATGTGTTAAACATTACCCATTAGACTAATAACGGCATAGACTGCATAAGCCAACATATGGTGATAAGCATTCCAAAAGTCAGTTTGAAAATCCTGAAGCACTGTACCAAAGGTCAAACACACAAGCACATCTTTTGACCATTCGGGCAGTGATAAGGAGTATGTTTAGGCTTTAAACATGCTGTACTTCAGACCACTCACCCCACAATGACTATTTAATAATACGCATACAAACTCACGCATACAAACTCAACACAGTTGGCAAAGTTGGCCAAAACGTCATGGTTAAGTATTACTCGAAAAAGCATCCCATACTATGATAAATGAAGCAGTACCCTCCATTAAATCAGAAAAATAAACATTGTGATGGAACTGTAACTGGAATTAGTGTCAAAACGTTAGCCTGTAATTGTCATGGTTTCCTGTTACACACATATAACACGTTTATAATAGTAAGCGTTTAAGTGTTTACATTGCTACAGCATACCTAACATTGCAACTAATGTCACAGACAGTAGATAACGCTAGGCAGGGTCGTGACAACAAGTAAACGAGTTTCTCATTCATTTGTGGTGACCACTAAATGACATGCATGCTGTGTTGTTGTGCAACAGGCAGCAACATTCCCGCTTCTGACCATAAGCGACACAAATGTTTATATAATGTGTGCACTAAGCCAACCGGTAACGTTAAATGACTAACTACCGAGTCAAACCTTATTCTCAGACAGTAAGCTATGTAGATCATGCATAACGGGAACCAACAATGTCGTCAGCTTTCTGTAATATTTACACTTCGCTTAGGTTCTGCACGTAAAACAGCAATTCAACTATCTCACAACACGAACACACACAACACGTCCCTTTGTTGTTAGAAATAGTCTAAACACAGGTTAGGCTGTGCCACTCTATACAACAGAGTCCTAAACAGCAACAACTTCATACAGGGGGGATTAACCAACATTAGCTGTGATCAGGGGACAACCACTGACACATGATTGCAGATAGGCGGTCAAGTGTAACATGTTACCCGTGAGAGTGTGAGGTGTGGTGAAAGTAGGGCAGCCAAGTATGAAGCACAACTCACAGCGAATATGGATCGATACTTATGTCAAAGCATGTACATATCAGAAAAAAAACAGGCATAAACCAAGGCTTAGATTGCCTGTCAATATGAACGTCAGAATGATAAATATATACATATATATAACTATGCAAGGACTAATAAGAACAGCCCTGTGGTGTTCCTACAGTTGGCTATCTTGGCTACCTATGAGGCTAACATTTGACGTTAGCTAGCTAGCAGCAGCTAATTCACAAATGACAACAGAATGCGATTCCTAGTATGTATCATATGATTCCGTGACGTACCCTTTATCGGAAAATGCGATGACTTCTACTTTCACTCTACAACCCACAGCGTCTCACAACTTCCAAAACATACCGTGATAAATGTCTATTGCAAGTGAGTACTGACCCTGTTGTAGCTTGAATGTACGAGGAGATGGCCGAGTTTCCGGTTCCGTAATAAATTACAGAAAAGACCGCACCCCCTTGCACGACCTCGTCCATAGGTGAGGTCTTCGTTAAGGGCTGCAGACATGCTATACATGTATTGCAAGATATGCTACATTTATTCATGGATCAAATATCTATTTTGTCTATCGTTCAGTATCCTTTATTTCACAACTACTAATTGTGAAATACAAAATGTATTCATAAGAAACAAATTGGATGTGAAAGGAGGAAAAGCAGATAAAGCAAACTATTTTAGTGCTATATGCAGATCATGAATTCATTTTTGTAGTTGCAGCAATATTTGATTATTACTTTATTTGATAAAACTTTAGATACAACTCTATCAATCCCTCGTATTGACAAGCTAATGAATCTATCAGTCTATCTCATGGTCATCTTAAGTGGCAGTGGCTTGAGTAAAGGCTGTATTTTGAAGGCTCAGCCCCCCTCAACATATGGATTAAACTCTTCCAAGAGGAAGACGAGGGAGGAAAATAGCAAAAATTACCCAGTTTCTCCAAAAAAACAGAAATGGTCAGATGTCAGTGGTAAATATACCCCACATATAGCATATAACATAACATACAAAACTCAAACAAACAACTAAGTGAATTATTTATAGCTATTTTTTATGAATACAACAAAATGTTTGGAGAAACAAAACAAAATTATTTGTTGCATGGCGGCACACGGCCAGTTCAGTCAGATACAGTGGATGGATTTCGATCTTAAAGCTGACAAAGAAATAAAATGGCTGGATGAACAGACAATTATAGACATGGCCCACTCCTGACCCACACAACCTGGCGTCTCAATCATTGTTGTATAAGTTTCTTTATTTGTGGAAATAAAATATATGTAAGCACGCATGAATAAACACATAGGCCTACATACCTCAACATTGTCAACATCTACTACTAAGTACACAGCGAACCCCTTAGCAGCCACAGACACGTCTGTGTAATGGTCTCAGCATTGTTGTAGCATTAGTCCTCCACAAAGAGGCAACCTTGAACTATTTTGTCATCTCTGGAAGCAAAAAGGAGCGTAATAGAGAGGCAGACCTCCAGCGACCCAGAAATAAAACACGTTGAGCCCCAGCGATCGGGGAAACGTAGTAACAGCTGGCCTCTTTTATGTGGATCAAGATGTCAGTCGCCCTTTCATCCTACATCATTTTATTGTCATATATCCTATCTCCCTCTCTGGGGGAAGGCACATTGATGTGTCACTCATGCAAACAATGATATGGGATATATATCTAACAGATGAAGGTTATATGCATTTATCAGAATGTTCATTTAACTTTGAAGTTAACATCTAACATTTAAGTTATTTTAACAGGTCTCAAGTATTAATTACGTTTTAGTTTTATTTTGTCTAAAAGATAATGTTTTGGAATGCCCAAAAATTAAAATATGTAAATAATTGTGATTAGTTCAACTGTTTATTGAGTCAGGAATGTGACACTATGCAATGAATTCACTTACTGATATAATATCATCGCAGCTCTTTTAAGCATGTGCTCGCAATGTCTGTGAAACCTAAACTTAAAACAATAATAGATTTATACACACTGTATATGCTATGGTTGTGGTGTGACGTTCCAACGAGGCTTGTACTATTTTGACATACACTAATCATCACCACTAAATTGTCTCGTTTAATGAATACTTTTTTCCACTCCACACATACACTCATCATGTTCTTTATTTCACAAGTAGTGACTGTCACAGAGGATTTACATGCGCAATGCATGTAAATCCTGTGTGACAGTGACTAAACAGACAGTGACCGGTGCTAAATTTAAGACATCAGAGCTTAGAATTCCTACATGTCAAAGCCCTTTTTAATACCCAATTGTTCAAGAGGAACATCACCTGTAAACATCATTCCACCTGTTAACAAAGATGCTTGATTATCTGATCTATGTCTGAATCTATATAATATTTGGGACATAGTAATGAATTAGCGACTCATGTTATACCTAATGAGATAACAAGACTGTACCTGCATGCGATTGTGTCGGTATTGTGTGAACGTTAGCCAATGTTTGGCCAATGCATAGATGCACACACATTCACTAGCACACCACATCACTTTGATAAGCCTCTCTGTGCACACAGGTGTGTAATTGTACGCAAACTATGTGTTTATGACCACAGCGGCTGGCAGTCGGGTGTGTGCGGTAATCTAGTAAGTGGAAGTGTTGAAAGTTGTGTTTTAGTTGTCCAGCGGGAGGCTACGTTTCCACAGCAGGGGCCCAGAGGCCCCAGTGTGTACATACACACAGGGAACTATAGAGCGGCCATATCCACGCCAGGATTACGGCGGTAACCGGAGTGTCGCCAGTCGGTTGTGATAGCAGCCAGTGTTGTTGTTGTTACGTAACAGCTGCCAAGAGAGGGCCCGTAGCTGCAATAATAGTACTATAGTATGTAGTATCATGGGAAATGGATCCGCACACAGAAAGGAGAGGAGGGTGTCGAGGCCTAAAGAGATGGAGGGGGAAAAAAACAACCGCAGTAGCAGCTGGCGCTGAGATCTGGTATATTCTGCACACAGCACAGGGAAACCTGCGCTGTAAGACAGGGATTCAGCTGTTAACTTTGTCCCTCATTGGGCAGAAGCGACTTTTAATGAATCGGGAACAGAGCAGCGAAACGTGGAGATGGGGCGGTTTCTCTCAAAATGAGGACAAGGTGGACGAAACACAAGGCAAAATAAAATAATAATATCAGCATTTTATTTTTGCTAGTTTATTGTATGTATGTATATAGGTATATTATTTACAGTGTTATAGTGTTAATATTGTACATGTTATGACGTGGAAGCATATCATTTATGACCAACATGATGGAAACAGCGTATTGTTTTGATTCATTTGTGTTCATTTGGAGATTCAGCATACCTGCTGATTGGGTAAAGCAAGAAGATCCACTGACCAAGATGGGCAGAGAGGGGGAGAGAAACAGAGAGGAAGGAGTGGGGGGTGGTAGGGTGAGCTTGGCAGGGAAGGTGTGTGTGACATTAGAGAGCAGAGGACTCGTGTGGCAGCTGAGGAAGCGATAGGTAAGAGAGAGAGAGCGAGAGAGCAAGATGACTTAAACGGACTGGAAGACAGATTTGACACTGATGCATTGACACCAAACTGCAGAGGGAGGGAGAGAGAGTGCCCCACGTACACACACACACACACACAGACGAGAGAGAGAGAGAGGGGTGGGGGTGGAGAGAGGGGAGAGAGAGAGAGGGTTGAAATGCCTCACAGTTGGTACATGCATAGTTACTAGCAAAACACTCAGGGGACACAGAGGGTTTGGCACCGGAGTAGGAAAGGAGAGGGCAGTGGTGAGACAGGGACGTGACGTGGGCTTTTGTTGGGGAAGTACAAAGTCAGGCTGCAGGTCTCTGAGGAGGGTAGGGGTCCGTCTGTCCCCCATATAAAGCTGTCGCATGGACCCCACAGAGAAGAGACAGTGAGACACAGTTGAAGAGTAGTATCCTGAGCAAGGACGTTTTGACACAGGCTGTGAATCACAGCACTCGCTGGCTGCCCGGAGTTGTGTGTTGTGTTGGTTTTGTGTTGTTTGTGAGCCAAGACAAAGTGAATAAAGACTGCACTGCAGAGCCGACGACGTTTGAACATGACAGTGAGTATGAGTGCCACTATTTCCAGGATATTTAGTATTCTTAAACAAACATTATTATAATGTGTGCATTACTGTAGCCACGTCTGAAAGAAATTAGAACATATTTGCTCATGCCAAACAACAAAGATGGTTGATTAACAATATTAATAATGAATTATAATAAGACATATGCAGATGTGTTGCATGTGCTTTTACAGCATGAACAGAAAATGCATCTTTGCATCTGCTGTATTTAAAAAAAGCCTGAGTTGCTGCCACAATTTGAATGAATGAACCCATGGCTTTTCAAATTACATTTTTGAATGACATTGTACCTATTTCCAATAATGGAGTACTGTATAAGCCATAACAATCAATTATTTATAACATGTATCAATGATGCCCTGGATTCACTTTATATGCTCGATGGGCATGTTAACATTTACATTTAGGGCATTTAGCAGACGCTTTTGTCCAAAGCGACTTATAATAAGCACATTTGTCAGAAGAGTTTCAAGCACTCATGATTGCTAGGTTAATTTGTTTAAAGTAATAAAGAGATAATTAAGCAGCACCATGATTAGTCTAAAAGTGCTATCTAATTTAACAATCAACAGAGCCATCTCATCTTGTTATACCACTTGTATTATATTTCATACATATCTTAATTTTTTGCAGTGCGCTAACTACTGCACTTGACCACTAATAATAAAAAAGACTTTTGTTTCAGGTGCCTCCTATAGCACTCCGTTGCTTTTAGAAAGTGGGTTGTGCAGTGCTGATGTTTAGTAGTTACTCAAATATTGATTGTATGCTCTGCTTGTATGAAGCGTTATCAAGCTGGGGGGATAACCTAACGATATTTTGACGTCAAATTTTCCCTGACATTTTAATATAAAAGTGGGCGGGACAAAAGCAGGATTTCTAAAAGTGGGGGGTACATGTCAACAGTAAAAAAAAGAGTTGTTTGTTGTTGACAAAAGCATAATCATTGTCATCTTCCCATCCCTTAATAAAACATGACATCTGTTACAACCTTCATGCAGCGATGAGCAAGGATTGTCAGTTACGATGTCGTCGGCTGTTGAGCGGCATCTCAGACTGCAACAGATACACTTAGCGATGCAAGTGTCTGCGTGTATGTATGTACAGCATATACGTGCAACAATATACAGACGGCTGCTGTTTACAGCCTTGTCGTATCAATTTCTGCGCGCTGCATAAATCTTGGCACGGCCTTGGTGGGTTCTGCTTGAAATACAGCCTTGGTGACATACAAGACAAACAAGGAGAGGGCTAACCCTAACCCTAACCCTAACTCAGACTTGTGATATTATCTCAGCTGAAACTCGTTTCTCCGTATCTCCTCACCTAACTTATTGTCCAGATAATTGAGGGAAAATACAGTTCCGGTCACTGTCTGAAGATAAACGTGGTCATGAAATGAGATTATAACTGATGAAGAAAGACGTGCGTGAACAGTCACGCTCTTTTAAAACAATATTTGATGGGTTGCACGGAATCATTTTGGGAAATCCATGAGAAATATGATCAGAGTGGTTCAACTTAAACCCTATCAGAATCCTTGGCAATATTTCAAAGTAGATCTTTATATATGTAATATTGTTATTAAGATAACATTCACTTTGCTTTATTAATCCCAGAAGGGAACATATATATACATATTCAGCTGTTAAGAAGTAGGCCTAAATACTTTTCCCAGTGTGTAATTGAATCAAAACTTGGGTAATGGGTGTCAACGACGTTCTGTTATGCAATCGCGCGAATGCAAGGTCATCAACAGAAACATACATTTGTGTTGTGATAGCTTTGTCTACTTGCCTTGAACACGCCTCCCCTAATTCGATAGGCTTCACAGAGAGGCTCTAGTTCAAAGAAGGCTTGTATGGATGCTGGTTCAGGAGAATGCGAGAGCACCCAGGACACGAGGAAATTGAATGACAGGAACAAGTGTTGTGATTGTCCCCTGAATACAACCCTAAATCACGCGATCCATCAATGTCTCGCCATAAAGCATCCAGCCTCACTTGTTAATCTCACTAGTCTTTGCACCTGACTAAATCCGTATACGATGCTGATGATTGACACCATACACACATGGATATTTGCTGTTTAGGGGGAGATTTAGGATTGAGGTCTTGGTTACACAACAAGCCATGGGGTGGGTTCAGGTAATGATATGTCAGCAGCAGCAGGTCTGATTTCATTCTGCGAAGGCATCCGTCATGCGCATCAACATGTTGCCGTCAAAGGGTTAGCGATCCGCCAATGTTGTCTTCGATCCACTCGCCTCCTCTCACCAACTGGCTCGTCTTGCAGGAAAACATGGAAAGTGACAGTTGTGTGTTTCTTCGTGCGCGTGCGTCTGTGTGTGTGTGCGGTGCAGGCCGTAGAAGCTCAGCAGCTTGATGAGCTGTGCTACCTGACGGCCCAGTCCATGACCAGCCTGAGGACCTCGGACCACTTCCAGATTGTCAAGCTGCTGGGAGAGGGTTCCTACGGCAAGGTGATGCTGGCCGTGCACAGGAAGAGAGGTGAGCGACAGGTCACACCGCGGAGCTCAGGACTCTCGCACTGCACATACCATAAGACACGCAGGAATGTGACATGGTTGAAATGCATACATTATTATGCAACAGGCGACAGCAGCTCAGGAGGTAGAGCGGTTGTCTGGCAACCAGAAGGTTTCTGGTTCCCCCTAGTTAAGTGTTGAGGTGTCCCGGAGCAAGACACCTAACCCAAACTGCTCTCCCGACGAGCTGGTTGTTGCCTTGCATGGTTGACGCCGCCATCGGTGTATGAATGGGTGAATGTGAGGCAATGTAAAGCGCTTTGGATAAAAGCGCTATATAAATGCAATCCATTTACCAATGAGATGGACAGCAACTATCAACAGGACAATCTTCAACCAATGAGTGAAATTACGCAAAAATAACCAACAAAACAAAAAACAAATACCAATTACAAAAAAAGTCACTAAGCTGCAGCAGCAATGAGGTATAGTTTTAAAAGACTTATGACTGCAAACAGTGAATGAGTGTTTGTGTGTATGTGTGTGGGGGGGTGTATGACTGGGGTTCAGTGGGGAGTATTAGACATGGAGTGACTATTTGGTTTGGATTTATTTCAGGCTTTCACTTAATGGACTAACGTATGAACCCCCCCCTGATTCGAGTTAATCCTTTTTAATGAACTCTTTGGCCTGCCAGCCACCCGCAACTGGTGTGAAATTGGACCTTTCCATGATCGTACTCGTGCACGACATGCACTCCCCGAGTATCCACACACACATTGTGTGCGTGGGCTCATTAGGACTGCCCTGCTGGAAGGCCGGTGTTGTCTTTATATAGTTTTTGGTTTAACCTTTTGCTGTTGCTGTAATGGAGGACTTTGCTACATTCTCTGGGATTCGGTTGCTGCAACTGTGCTGTTTGTATTTCCAGCACAAGCACTGTAATGTCCACATCCCGAGGGGACGTTATATTTCACATTTCTCATGTTCAACTCCCAGTGTATGATCCGTGACGAGCTCCTCTTTCCACCACTGACAACCAGGCACTCCGATGGCTCTGAAGTTCTTCCCACGCAAGTCCACCTCCCTTGCCTCCTTTCTGCGTGAATACCACCTCTCACTCTCCTTCTGCACCCATCCCTCGCTGACACGCGCCCTGGGCATCTTCTACTCCACACCCTCCTACTATGTCTTTGCCCAGCAGGCCGGCCTCTACGGTGACCTCTACAATGTCATCGTGTCAGAGGTCAGTATGATGGAAAGCTAATATAGATATACACACTGACAACGGTGTGTTCTCAGTGTTCCCACTAGAGCTGGGAACACCCAGGAAGAGAGTCTGGGCAACTGAGGTTAACGCATACCTTGAAATAGACTTGAATCAGATGCAACGCCATTCTGTCTTCAACTTTTTACATCAAAGAGTGCTGTAATCCTATTTAATGGCGGACACGTCGCTGTGCCTTCATTTCTGTCAGCAAGAAATCGAGGCGTGTAAGAAATTACAGGCGGAACACATGCCGGCCTCCTCCTCTGTTTGTGCCTCTGCCAGGAACATTTGATGCACTGATAAGAGGGCTAGCCTGCTCTCAGAAATGTACGAGTGGGGACCTCAAACATGCCTGCCAGTCACTTGTAGAAATAGAATAGAAATGAATGGAAATCAAGAGAATTGTTCAGGCTAATCTTTTTGAACTACTAATCTACAAACAACATCACTTCTAAATTGAAGTGATGATGTTTTCATTGGTCGATATTTTTCTAACCCCCCATCTCTCCTCTCCGTCCCTCTGTGTGTGTCTCTCTCTCCAGGTGGGCGTGGAGGAGGAGTGTGTGCAGCGGGTGATGGCCCAGCTCAGTGGCGCCGTGACCCACCTGCACTCCCTGGGCTTCGTCCACCGCGACATCAAACCCGAGAACATCTTCCTGTGCGACGCCGCCTGCCGCTGGGTCAAGTTGGGCGACTTCGGCCTCGCCCGGCCCATCGGGACCAGGGTGCGCGGCGTCTGGTACGACTCGCCCTTCTGCACCCCCGAGATGGAGCCCGTCAAGGAGCTGGAGAGGGAGCACGAGCGGCGGCAGGTCAGCGGAGACCCGGAGGCCGTGAAGCCGCTCTGGATGACGGTGGAGCCCAGCATCGATAGCTGGGCGCTGGGGGTGCTGGTCTACTGCCTGCTCACCGGCTGCTTCCCCTGGGAGGAGAGCACCCACGACGCCCCCAGCTACCGCAGGTACAGGGAGTGGTTCGACCGCGAGGCACAACGGGACAGCGCCTCGTGCTCGCAAGGGCGGCCGGGCGACGGGGAGGAAACGTTCCTGGAGGAGGAGGAGGACAAGAGTCGGGGCAACCCTCTGCCATCTCAGTTCAAGGGCTTCAGTCGGCTGGTCATGGCTCTCTTCAAAGAACTGCTGCACCCCCAGGCCGTGCGGAGGGGCAGCCCCGAGGAGATCCTCAGCTACCTGGGAGGGCCCTGGCTGAAGGAGAGCCAGGCGGAGGAGGAGAGGAAAGCAGCGGAGGCCGAGAAGGAGGCCAAGAATATAAGGGGGAGAGGAGGAGTGGAGGAGGAGGTGGTGAGGGAGGGCAGAGCAGAGAGATAGATGTGTCTTTGGTTATTTTTTTGTAAATTGTTGACATCAAAATGTTTTTATATAAAGAATAAATGGTGTGAAAAAAAATGTATATATGGCTTTATGTTTGTTCTCCATAGAAAACCTTCCTAATAATAATGTTTAGATCCAAAGCTGTATTATAGCCAACTGTTGGATTTTCTTTTTTGCATTATTTTGCTAATAAAATGAAAGGAATGTATAGTTTATAAGGAATTCATTGAAAACTGTTTTGAAATGAAAACTGCTGCTATTTCTGCTATGATGTCATTATTATCAACGTTTTCAGATTTCCTAAACAGGCATCACTATGTGTTTTGGGGGCTAGCTTGAAGGGTTGGGATAACATTGTTGGAAAATTACGGCAAATAAAATAGCCATTCCGTACCTTTTGTCATGAAAAGTGAAAATAAGCATTTTGGCGTATTTGTCATTTGTGCATAATTGAGTTCTCGGTTATGGTTTGAAGCCTGTTGAGTGATTCAACTGATTACACTGATTGCACTGTCACTTTTAGAGATTGTATGAGAGATTGACTGGTTAATCATCACGCCATGAATCAAGTGGTGAACATCATAAAATATCTGAAAATAAAACTTTGAAATGAAAATATATGGATTATGTTTTATAGTTGCATGCTAATCACTGAGGAAAGTGATGCCTTTTCAGACTGGGCAAAGCAACAGGTGCAGAAGTGCTCCATCTAAAATTGGATTGTACAATATACCCTGATGGAGATGCTGATAGCCCTGCGCTTCTCTTCCAAGCGTTTATGCCAACAGCGGTAATCTCCTGAAGAGAAATAGTGAGGTGAGTCAAGCCCAAGGACTCTTTTCATGGACTGTATCCATTCAACGAGACTATCAAATATTCCAAACGGCACATCGATTGACATGTTAAAAGTTGAGCAATCTCATTGGTGGGACAGGCGCTCGCGAACGAGTATTCGACCACGCTGGCTGCTGCCCTAGATCTGTCATGAAGAAGAATAGGAAGAGTGTAAGATGACCTTCATGCCACCGGTGCTTGAGAAATGTCTTTAATGCTTACACTGGCAGAATGGATGAGGACTTGCTGTTCCAATGCTAAATAGTGTGATAAACGCCCATACGATGTCCAATATTCATGGCCAGCGTGTGTGAACTTTACATGATATTCTTTCTGCTGGTTTGACATATTAACCGCCTATTGTAAGAAATAATTATATTGGTTACATGGACATTGACAAATTGGCCCCATACTGGTTTGCATGCACACGTTTGCAATTCAATCAGAAAAGAGCCATCAAAAAGCCATCTAAATGCATATTCACGTGTTTTTAGATCAATGACTTCTGCCAAACTTTAGCGTTGTCCAGTGGTTGGCGTGGGGCCCTGTTGGTAGCAAGCTGCTAATGCAGTGTGTGTGGGTGTGTGCCAGAGGCCTGTGCTAACCCCTGCTAAGGGCCACTCCAGATGGCCTTATAAATAGACCCCAGGCCCAACTATTTACACACAACACACATCAGCACCTCCCTCCAGACCAGCTCAACTCCACCATCTATCTTGGCACCAGCCGGCCTTTTGCAGCGCAATCATTCAGACCTCCTTCTCTCTCTCTCATCTGTCTCTCTCTCATCTTTCTCCTCCTCCCTTGTCACTTACTTCGCCTTTGATCTTGCTTGCGTTCTCTGTCGCGTCTTCATCTTGAAAACATGACACTTATAGCCCCTCACTGCCTCTCTCTCTCTCTCTCTCTCTCTGTCTCTCTCTCTATCACACTGTCTACACCCCTCCCTCCCTCTCGCTCTCTCCCTCCCTGTGGTGCCAGGGGTCACTGCTTACGCGCAGAGCCTGGGAACACTCCAGCTCTCTCCAGCACCAGCGCTCCGCGGACGTGCATGTGGCTGCAGCAGCCACGGCTGCACCACCACATGCTACATGTTACGCTAACATCACACTTTCGCTCAACACTCCTCCACTTGTTGCCTTTGATATCGCAATGACTTACGGGCTGTTTGCCGCTCATGCGGTGAACTGTATTCCAGGAAACAGGGGCGTGGGGTCATGTGACAGGGGGAGTCGAGGGAGTTAATGGCGGTCCAGCTCATGACAAATGGAAACACATGGAGGGATAATAGAGTGCCAGTACAAAGATGCTCATCGAGGTGCAAATCCACGCGGGGGAACCAGAAGGACAGAGCGCTGGAAGGACAGGGCCGGTACAGTGCAGTACATTGGACAGCTGTGCATGGAAGTA
>OMKP01083315.1:0-10534 GCA_900302375.1 Bathygadus melanobranchus | reverse complement strand
TGCGTCTCTGGATTGAAATGAGGAAAAATAAAACATGCTGCTGGGAGGGAGGGAGAGAGAGAGAGAGAGAGAGAGAGAGAGAGAGAGAGAGAGAGAGAGAGAGCAAGAGAGAGAGTGCAAGAGAGATAGAGAGAGATAGAGAGAGACAGAGGGAGGAAAAGAGAGAGAGGGAGAGATGCGGGAGGTTACAGAAGGACACACTCGCATTCTGACGTCCATGTGGAAGAATACGCACGCACACACAGAAGAGGATACACCTGAGGGCTAGAACTCACAGATGCGCACATGTGCATGCACACGCACACACTACACCTACACACACACACACACACTCAGCGACTCTTCTTGTGTGAGGAAAAAACCCGCCTGCCAAAGTTGCTGCAGCAGCCAAGCAAGGACAACTGTGCCTGGGTTCACAAGACAATGGGAGACAGACAAAGGACTACACAGTCACCATCGCCCAGCACAGGGGGGGTCTTGTATTCAGCGCTGTGACCCTGGAACCTGTGACTCTGGAACCTGTGACCTTGGAACGTTACTTACAAACCTGTGAAGAAGAACCACCCCCCACCCCCACTCACTGGGATTTTAAAATGGCATGTGCTGGAATATGTTGTTCAAACTGGATTACAGGACTTCCATGTGGGATTTCAAGTGAGTGAGCCAGATGCAACAAGTGGGCGACACGTGTAAAGCTCCCGGTACAACGAGAGTCATTATCAGAACAAAGCTTTTGAACTCAATGACTTCCATTGACTCTTCACGATCAGCATGGTTCAGTCAGACACATTTGTGGATCCTGGCTGTTTTTTAGATGCTTGATTGCTGTAACGCGAGCAAGCTCTGATGGCTGAGGGTTGAGCCGGTGTCTGTGTGCAGTTTAGAATAACTGACTTGGAACAGAGGGTGTCAGAGTTCGTCTGCTATTTGCACGCCACCACATATCAGAGACTTTGAGTAAGACGAGGATTAAGTACAACTTAAAGGGTATAAGAAGACTGAAAAACTGGAAAAGATGATATCGACAGCATTTGGATTTGGACTGTAACTGACGCTGTGACGCTGACATGGATCCCCACTGTTTGAGTCTTCCATCGGTACTTGTCCTCTGTCGTCTTTCTCTGGGACAGTTGTAGACGGTGTCGGACAAACATGGCGCCTAAGAAGGCTGACAAGTCTTCTAAGAAGGGCAAAGCAGAGGAGCCGAAAAAGGGAGGGAAAGAAGATAAAAAGGGTGGAAAAGATGAAAAGAAAGGGGGGAAAAAAGAGGAGCCGCCGGCCAAGGGAAAGGTCAAGGATGACGGGAAGAAGGGGAAGAGTAAGAAACCCGTCAGTGAGTCGGAGGCCTCAGAAGAGGAAGAGGAGGCAATGAGTAGTGAGCGAACGGAGGAAGAGGAGAGCGAGGAAGAGGTCGTACCCAAGAAGGCGGCTAAAGGTAAAGGAAAAGTGGCCCTGAAAGGAGCCAAGGCAGTGAAGGGCTTCAGCAAGGGCGACAAGCACCCACCAAGGAGTGACGAAGACGAAGAGGAGGAAGAGGAGACACCCAAGCAAAAAGGAATGACGGCGATGAACCTGAAAAAGATGAATGATGCTCAAATCAAGGGCACATCCAAGACCATGATGGGCTTGGCTACGGAGGGACAGAGAAATCATTTGGCACAGATCAAGGGAGCCTCAAAGGCCCTCAGTGGCATTTCAGGGAAGTCTTCCCTTTTCAGTATGCCCACCAAACCGCCCGAAAAAGCTAAGCCAAAGCGGAACTTAAAAAGCACCTCCCGTCTCTTCTTCCGAATCTCCAAGAAGAAGAAACCTCCAGGTTCTAAACCCCTTCTAGGAGCCACCAAGCTGTTTTCTGGCTTTGGGGGTAAGTCTGGGGACAAAAAGGGGGGATTGTCTGGCTTCAGCAATTTTGGCTTGTTCAAAAAGGACAAGGACAAGTCCCAAGGTAAAACGGGTCTTGGAGGAAAGCTCAAAGGGGTATTTGGGAAACATAATGCAGAGAAGCCAGGTTTTAAAAGTAGAAGCTGGGCGCTGGGAAGGATCGCTGGGGCTGCCAACTGGCTGACAGGGAAGTTCCTGACCAGCAAGGGCCAAGGCCGTCTGGGGTATCGGGCAGGGGGGCTGCGAGGAAAGCGACAATCAAATGCCAACACGGACAACAGAAGCAGAGGTTACTATAACGACGGTTATGAGTATGATGAGGATTATTATGAAGAAGAATACTATGATAACCATGGATTCCACGGGAGGAATCCATATGATTCTTATGATGAAGAATACTACGATGATGACCTCTGGGATGATGAGTTTGGCTACTACGACGAAGACGGTAACTTTTACTATGACGATGAATTTTTCAATGAGGATGAACAGTACAATGGATATGATTACTATGATGATGATTTTGGGGATTTCTATGCTGATGAAGGCTATTACTATGGTGACGATGGAATAGAGGCGGAGCCTTATGGTTACTATGACAATGAAATGGATGGTTTCTTTGACCCAAATGAGCATGAGCTTTATGGTGACCAGATGTTCATTGGAAACCAGTTGGATTATAACTATGGGATGTCCCAACCAGCTGGGATGATGTATGCCGGATCTGAATTTGACCAAGGATTGTACAATGACTCAATGTTAGCCTACACAGACCCTACACAGGGCATGTACAATGCATACCAACAGGAACAACCTTTCCTTCTTCAAGACCCAGGTGTACCACACCAGTTTAGGGTTCCCAGGCCCCAGGTGATGATGTTTGGCAAAGAGAGACTGGACGTTCCAATCTTTCCACACCCTATGCCCAATTCTTATCCTGCAGTCACTCTCCAGTCTCCTGCTGCACAGACCATTGACCTCAATGATTTAGATATGATGTCAGATATACAATACGAGCAACCTCTTGCCTTCTACCCACCTGCACAGCCCCCGTATCCTGTTGAGCAACCCCTTGCCTACTACCCACCCGCGCAGCCCCAGTATCCTGTCGCTGTGGACCAACCACAGATCCTAAGACAGTCTCCCACCGCCATGCTAATGCAGCAGGCCCAATCCCCTTTTCCCGCTCACCCACCTCTCACTGTCTCCCCCAGTCACCTCTCCCTCTCATCTCTCCAGCCTCAGCTCCCCCCGCAAGTGTACCAACAGTCTCTCCCCCAAGACCCTCAAATGTTCCAAATGGGGGTCCCGATGATGCAGGCACCTATGCCCCAGCCTATGTATTCACCTATGCATACACCTATGCATACACCTATGCATACACCTATGCATTCACCTATCCATTCACCTATGCACTCCCCAATGCCAGTAAGGCGTGTTGGGCCCTTTCCGTCTCCACAGCTATCCATTAGGCCAGGCATGCAGACTAATGGAAGATTTGAATTTGAGGGAGATCCTTATCGAGAGCCTCACTTCTCCCCAACGTTGCGTAGGCGAAGGCCCGAATCCCGTATGTCCATGATGAGCCAGCGCCCAGCTTCACCACTGTCCCGGCGGAGAACTAGCCCTCCTGCTTCACCCCAGTTCTCCAGGAGAGGTATGTCAGTTCAGGCCAGACCTTCTCTCCCCAGGGGTAGGCAAGGGATTGGGCTAGGTAGGTCACCATCCAGAGCACGTTCCCCTTATTCCCCCATGTCCAGCCCCCCACCCTCACCCCGTGGATCATTGAGGAAAAGAGCTAGTCCAGGTTTTTCACCGAGACCCTCTTTTAGGCAGCAGCCTCCTCCAGACGCAGTACCCTTGCCGTCTTCCCGACCTCGCAATTTTGGTGGTAGGAGGCAAGCATCTGTTTTGACGAGAGCCAGCTCCCCACCACTGCATTCTCCCAAAAGGCAAAGCCCCATGCCTATGATGGAGAGACCATCGTCGCCTCCTCGGGCCTTCCGCCCTCCTTCCCCTCGTCGACCTACCTCCCCCTCTCCCTCTCATATGTCTAACCGGCCCCTTCCCATCCGCTCCTCAACTCGGAGACTGAGAGGCCGGGCAGGCAGTCGCAGTCATGTGCCCATGGGCACTGTCAAACCCTCACCTGCTAACCCCTATCTATCAAGACGTTCCAGGACTGGACCTCCTGTCACCCAAAATGTTGCCCCTTTTAGGTCCTCTATTCGTAGTGTCCAAGGCCTTCCTCAAGGCCAGATAGGTGGTCCACAAATGCTGGCTAGGACAGGGTCCCGACCAGCAGGGCTTAGAGAATCCAAACGATATGGTCCGGCCCAGGGAGGCTTCCATAGGCCTGTGGGTAGAGGGCAGCCACTGTCCAGGAACCAGGGTTCTCTTTTGAGTAGGCAATCTTTCAGACCCCCTGTTGCATCTCCACAGCCTTCGGTAAAACGTATGCATCCCCTGTCTCCCCAGCCATCGATGCATAGGCTGCAGAGTCGACCTCAATCTCCTCTGCCACAACACCGTAGGTCACCTCTGCCCTCCCGCGCACCATCACCCATGCACCCAGCTTATTACTCTGCCTCGCCTGTTCCACAGAGGGCTATGATTCCTCACAGTCCTGGGCCTTCGTCTTTCCAGCCTTCAATGATGAATCCCTATGCCCCCCCTGTAACTTTACCTCCTTCACAGCCTATAAACCCATATGGATACACTATGAACGACTCAGGTCCATCGCAAATGCTGACAAATGCCTTACATCAACCTTCAGCTTACCATGATACATTTCCTAACTCTCAATTCCAGAATGCTTCTGCTTACCCCACTCCTTACCCCCCTGCCATACCGCAGCCCATGTCTTCAATTCAAGGGTACGAAGGCTTCCCTCAAAGTCACCCTTCTACTCCTGTTCACCTATCACCCCAGCTAGGGAGGTCACTGCAGAACCCATACCTGCAGAATGCCAGCTACGCCTCACCTTTACAGAGAAGTAATTCTCCCCTTCCTGATGGGCTGGTTGCAATGCCAATGGATGAACAAATGAACCTACCAGCAGGGCCCGGTTCTTCTTTCGGTCTGTCCAGCGCTCTGATGCAGAATCCTGGCCTGCGCAGTGCCTATTCCTCTCCTCTCCAGCGAAACGCAAGCCTCAACACACCTGTCTTCTTGCCTGCTCAGGATATACCGTTTACTGGCGATTTTGCTCCCTCCTCTCCACAACTGTCTTCCTCCATGCTTTCCCCACAACTACAAAATGCCTCCTATATCTCACCACTTCAGGGCCACATCTCCCCATTATCTCCTGCCTCTCCACAACTGTCTTCCTCCATGCTTTCCCCACAGCTACAAAATGCCTCCTATATCTCACCACTCCAGGGCCACATCTCCCCATTATCTCCTGCCTCTCCACAACTGTCTTCCTCCATGTTTTCCCCACAGCTACAAAATGCCTCCTATATCTCACCACTCCAGGGCCACATCTCCCCATTATCTCCTGCCTCTCCACAACTGTCTTCCTCCATGCTTTCCCCACAGCTACAAAATGCCTCCTATATCTCACCACTTCAGGGCCACATCTCCCCATTATCTCCTGCCTCTCCACAACTGTCTTCCTCCATGCTTTCCCCACAGCTACAAAATGCCTCCTATATCTCACCACTTCAGGGCCACATCTCCCCATTATCTCCTGCCTCTCCACAACTGTCTTCCTCCATGCTTTCCCCACAGCTACAAAATGCCTCATATATCTCACCACTTCAGGGCCACATCTCCCCATTATCTCCTGCCTCTCCCAGCTCTCTGCCCCCTCAGGCTACCCTGCAACAACAGGGGAGGGTCTCTCCGCTTCTCTCCGCTCAACTGAGGACCTCTAAAATCCAAGGGTCAATGGTCAGACTTCCGGGTAATTCTTTTATGATGCCCCAGGGTTTCACTGAGCCACCAGCAACAGCCGGGGGGAGGCTCTCTCCTGCCATGCTATCCAATGCACTACAGAATCCCAGTTTACGGCAAGCCACCTACCGACTTCCCGATGGCTCGTTTGTCACCAGAACCGAACCCGCTGAACCTTCATTAGCTGCCTCCCCCCTCAACTCTTCCCCATCCATGCTCTCCTCTGCCCTGTTGAACACCAGTGTACGTCAAGCCACATACCGGCTGCCGGACGGGACCTTGGTCACCAGAAATGAGCCAGCAGAGCAGCCGTCAACCTTCTCTCCTTCCATGCTGTCTTCTGCTATGCTCAACTCTAATGTCCGAAATGCCACCTATCGATTACCCGATGGTTCTTTTATTACCCAACCAGGACAGGAAGAGGAAATTCTTGAGAGCACTGAGGGGCTTTTTTCTTCACCAATGCTGTCTGGTGCTCTGTCGAATGCTAGCATGCGCAGCGCAAATTTCCGTCTCCCAGATGGCTCGCTGTTGAGGAACCAAGCTGTCCAGAATGTCCCAGAGCCACGGTCATTCGACCTGTCCAATGCTCTCCAGAACAAAAATTTGCGATCAGCCACCTACCGGTTACCAGATGGAACCCTTATGACCCGTCCTCAGCCTACTCCACAGACTCGCACCTTGGACCTCTCCCATGCCTTGTCCACAAACCCAAACCTTCGTGGAGCCACGTATCGTCTACCTGATGGCACACTAACAACTCGGCCTGGTGCAGCAACTGCTTCCCAACCTCGATCTCTGGACCTCTCGAATGCTCTGTCCTCAAATCCAAGCCTTCGTGGAGCTACGTATCGTCTACCTGATGGCACACTAACAACACGGCCCGGTGCAGCAACTCCTTCCCAATCTCGAACACTGGACCTCTCGAATGCTCTGTCCTCAAATCCGAGCCTTCGTGGAGCCACGTATCGTCTACCCGACGGCACACTAACAACTCGGCCTGGCGCAGCAAGTCCCCAATCTCGAAGTCTGGACCTCTCCAATGCCTTGTCCTCAAACCCAGCCCTTCGCGGAGCCACGTATCGTCTACCAGATGGCACACTAACCACTCGGCCTGGCGCAGCAAGTCCCCAATCTCGAAAACTGGACCTCTCCAATGCCTTGTCTTCAAACCCAAGCCTTCGCGGAGCCACGTATCGTCTACCAGACGGCACACTAACCGCTCGGCCTGGCGCAGCAAGTCCCCAGTCTCGAAAACTGGACCTCTCCAATGCCTTGTCTTCAAACCCAAGCCTTCGCGGAGCCACGTATCGTCTACCAGACGGCACACTAATAACTCACCCTGGCGCAGCAAGTCCCCAATCTCGAAAACTGGACCTCTCCAATGCCTTGTCTTCAAACCCAAGCCTTCGCGGAGCCACGTATCGTCTACCCGACGGCACACTAATAACTCACCCTGGTGCGGCAAGTACCTCCCGATCGTTGGACCTCTCCAATGCGTTGTCCAAAAACCCCAACCTGCGTGGAGCCACATATCGTCTACCAGACGGCACTCTATTTACCCAGCCTGGTGCCCCCAGCCCTCGATCTCTTGACCTCTCCAGCGCCTTGTCCACAAATCCCAACCTTCGTGGATCCGCATTCCGCCTTCCATCCTACGCTGTAGTTATGCCCCAGGTCCACGGACATGGGCCAGAGGGGCACTGGGCGCAGGGTACTGAGGGGATAGACTTCGGGGAAGAAGTTGACATGTGGGGGGCGGAGCGAGTCCTGCCTCATGACACAGTGCAGAACCTCAATAAGTGGTCCCTGTATCAAGACGGGGAGCTACTGAACCCCATGGGAATGATGGGAAAAGATGGCCAGTTTGAGGGAGATGACCCAGGGGATTGGCTCCCTGGCAGGGAAGGGGAGCCACAGGGGCACTGGTATGATAAGGTAAATGTCCTGTTGTGACATAATATGGAGCTTTAACATGGATAACCTGGATTAGTAGAGACTGACAGAGATGGTGTTTATTGTTTCGCTCATGTAGTTGTGTACATTTGTGTGAATGAACGTACATATGTGTGCTGTGGTACAGATGTACTCCATACGAAGCCTTCCCACCATGGGCTACAGGGAGCAGAGAGAGGAGGACGGGGTAGAGGACATGACCCAGCTGGAGTGAGACACACACACACACACACACACACACAAAAGCATAGAAACACATTTTGTGAATATGACCTTGACTGTGAGTGTGTGTGTATGTTTCCAGGGAGCTACATGAGGGGACTGTGCTGCTGAACTTGATGATGCGTTTTGAACGTGAGATAATATACGTAAGTATTGAATGTGCACTGACACTGTTCATTTAAACAATGTTCATCATGAGATCACAATCATGTTCTACTTCATCTTCACTGTTTCCATTCTCTCCAATTGTTGCTTTCTTTTGCTGACTTACTACACTGTAAACTCTGTTTACCTGTCTCTCTGTCAATCTCTCTCTCTCTCCCTCTGTCTCCCTCCCTCCCTCTTCCCCTCTCCATGCCCCTTTTCCCCTGACAGACGTACATAGGCAGTATCCTGGTGTCTGTGAACCCCTATAAGATGTACAACATCTATGGGACGGACATGGTGCTGCAGTACAAAGGCCATGCCCTGGGAGAGAACCCTCCGTGAGAACCTTCTCATAAACAAACTGATCTTTAGGATCATCACAGTCAACTAACTAAAGAACTGATCTTTAGGATCATCACAGTCAACTAACTAAAGACACGGCACACTAACCACTTAGAAAAAACCTTAGAAAAAATCTTAGAAAGAAGCCCATGAATGAAATAATGTTTCAATGTTTTACTATTTCATTGAGTTTAGCCCCAATTGTTTGCTCCATATTTTTAACAGTACATGGATGCATTTTTGATTACTGCAATATTGGTAAATATGTGTTTTATTTTTGGGTTGTGACTAATGATACACGTGGGTCCTGAGGCTAGACCAGTTGAGAACCACTGCATTAGAGCATGATCACAAACAAACTGATCTTTAGAGCTACATGATTATAACAAAGTGATCTTTAGAGCTACATGATTATAACAAACTGATCTTTAAGACCATCAAGCTACATGATCGTAACAAACTGATCTTTAGAGCTACATGATTATAACAAACTGATCTTTAAGACCATCAAGCTACATGATCGTAACAAACTGATCTTTAGAGCTACATGATTATAGCAAATGTATCTTTAGAACTTCATGATGATAACAAACAGATCTTTAGGAACATTAGACGTAGATCAAACTGCTCTTTAATGAGATTAGAGATACATGATCACAACTAAGTGATCAGAGCCACATGACTAATGCTGTTGTTATCCTGAATGTACTGGATAACAAAGTCAATTATTCATTAAAAGTTAATTATTCATTAATTTCAATTCACGATTATATACGTGAAGAAGCTGAAATCTGAAATCTCAAAGTCCTTAAACTCCTCCTGTATGCATTCCGCTGCTAGTAGTACATGTATGACTTTCTATGTGACAAATGTAAATGTAAACAAATACAATTTGAAACTCAAATTTGAACATGGTAAACAGAGGAAGGAGCAAATGAATAAAGAAAGTTGGAAATGAAAGAAAGTAAGGGATAGCAGAGAATAAAATGACAACACACACGTAGCAAAGTGTAGAACTAGAGAAGACAATAAAAGAATAAATAAGGAAAAATGAGAAAATAAGGAAACGAAAGTATTTGTGTTTCATACAATTGATTTCCTCTGGCTCCTGAAAGTCTGACTGAATGGAGATTCTGTCCCCCACAGTCATCTGTTTGCCATAGCAAACGCTTCCTACACCAGAATGATGGATGCCAAACACAACCAGGTCATTATAATCAGGTAAGACTCTCTTATCTTCACATGCTAACACGTGCTAACACATGCTACGCATGGGGCCAGGCCACCAAAATCAAGGACTGACCCTGGAAAACGGGGGACTGTTCCTGGAAAACGGGGGACTGTTCCTGGAAAACGGGGACATCCGGTCACCCTGCTGTGGCCTAAATACTAGACTGTTTCAATCTGCTTGGGACTGGGACTGATGGCATGGGTGCACCATTGTGTTTTAAAATACTCCTGATAGAAGTTTATATACATATATACATGTTTTATTAATATATTACCAAAATAATAAATAGGGAGGCGCTGTAAATGATGTCGACCTTTTGCAACGGTGATATTGTCCAATTATTTATTTTTAATAACAACATGAATGTTTAATAACTATAATAATATACATTTGTTATGTATTATATGCAGGCAGAAAATCATTGGAATAGTGATGCATGTCAAAACAGAAAGAGTCGCGTCGAGTAAAATAATAGGCATGAATATTTTAAAGGGGTATGGAGACGCCTGTCTTTCCCCGCTGAACAAATTTAAAATGCAAATCTCCGATACACGACAATGTCTCAGTCACTATGCAATCTATACAATAGCAATGAGTTGACAAACTTTGCCAGCATGCACGTACGCACACACGCACGCACGCACACACGCACGCACGCACACAATAGCTGAACTATTTAGTAATAGTTCACTATTACTAAATAGTTCAGCTAAGAGAAGGAAGGAACTGCAATTGTGTGTGTGTGTGTGTGTGTGTGTGTGTGTAGACTCTAGCACTGTAGCTGATGATTTGGAGCCTGAAGCTTTCCAACCATGTAATCAGTTACTTAAAAGGTTCTGACCACAGACCTTTGTCAGG
>OMKP01083314.1:0-13708 GCA_900302375.1 Bathygadus melanobranchus | reverse complement strand
GGTGTTTGTGTGTTGTTGCTGCTATGGTTACGTTGAACTAGACTACTTGTGTTACGTGTGTGCTATATTGGTGTTTGTGTGTTGTTGCTGCTATGGTTACGTTGAACTAGACTACTTGTGTTATGTGTGTGCTATATTGGTGTTTGTGTGTTGTTGCTGCTATGGTTACGTTGAACTAGACTACTTGTCTTATGTGTGTGCTATATTGGTGTTTGTGTGTTGTTGCTGCTATGGTTACGTTGAACTAGACTACTTGTGTTATGTGTGTGCTATATTGGCGTTTGTGTGTTGTTGCTGCTATGGTTACGTTGAACTAGACTACTTGTGTTATGTGTGTGCTATATTGGCGTTTGTGTGTTGTTGCTGGTGCTATGGTTACGTTGAACTAGACTACTTGTGTTATGTGTGTGCTATATTGGTGTTTGTGTGTTGTTGCTGCTATGGTTACGTTGGCAATAGAGGAGGGCCATCATTGTCTTTCACCTAGAGTGGAACAAGGTTTGTGAGCCAATAGTACAACGACGTCGGTACCACGTGGTGTCTGTCATCAGCAAGAGTCTCAGTAGACGTCATTTAGAGTGAAAAATGAGTTACGTTATGACGGCAAGCATCCGGCTTAAGCCACGTTAAGGTGCGTTCACTTGAGACGCGCCACCGCGTTCGTCGCGCCGCTAGGTCGGGCGTTGTCTTCTTGAGCGCGCCGTTTTTTTGGACTGTACTGCTAATCTATAGGTTCGCATGTTGTGCCATGCTGCGCGGTCGGGTCGATGTCAAAATCATTTAAACTTTCCTCCCCATAGGCAAACAATGGAGTCGGAGAATGACGGTTAGCGCCCGGCTTCACTCTGGTACCGATCCCGAGTGCTCAGTGACAAAAAGGAGGAGCGAGACTCATTTACTCTACCGTGAAAGGACCACCACTTGACGAGACTGAGTCTGCCCGAGTCTCCCACCACTGACAATGAAATATGCAGGTTTTGCAACAAATTGGCAACCACTGGAATGGAATGTAATGGGTGGGGAATCTAGTGGCTGAATGTTATCAATCCTCACACCTTTAAGACTAGTTCAGTCACACCAGTGTTGCGTAAGGCCAAACATAGTCTTGTTATAACGTAAGTGTTTACTAAGTCAGGGTTTACAGATTCCTAAATCAGAACGGGTTGCACCACACAAACTAGTTCTTACATAGCGCTTAGTAGTTACTAAATATTCACACCCACTCCTACGCAGGTGTAAATGTTGTAAATGGTGTCAGTAAGAAGTAATATAATTATGATGGCTAGGACCGCGGTGCTCAGTGTACACTGGACAGAATCCAGCAGCTAACACAAAGCTATTCTAGAGTACATTTCCATGTACAGGATCCATATCCTCTCGAGCACTTCCTTTACATCGTAGCTTGTTGTTGATTCGTTACAACTTTATTACAATGTTATTATGTCCTGGCACTTTGTAGGATCCTGTATGCTGGTATGTCCCGGCACTTGAAATAAAACGTAGCTTGTGTAGCATCTTATCCTGGCTACCTGCTGTTGTACAGTAAGGAGCCAACCTAGCAACTGTAAGCTTGTAAACTTGTTTTATTGACCTGGCAACCAGGAATGCTTGTACCTTGTTCTATTCTAATTGTACTGTGCCTTCAGCGATATATTGTTGTCTCCCTCTTTCGACAAATGTGTTACTTTTTGTAAGTCACTTTGGATAAAATGTCTGCCAAATGCTCTAAATGTAAATTACAGTCACGCTGAAGCAACAGCAGCAACAAAAGGTCAACTTAGGGATTACTAAGTTGTTACTCGTTAGTTCATTACTTGCATATTGGTGGTGCAACCGAATTTAGTAAACTGTAAACCACTAGTTAGTTTGAAACTCACTAGTTAGTTTGAAACTCACTAGTTAGTTTGAAACTCACTAGTGGTTACGAAGCTTAGTGGGGACTTCTACGCACAGCCTTGGGAACAGTTTCCTTGTCACTCACGCACTAAGGAAAGCAGCTACAATGGATGATACTATCGACTGTATGGATAACACACACCCAACACCATAGAATCAAATGTAATAGTTTTGTCTGTGATCAGTTTAGGCTGTATCAGAGGCATTTCCGATTGGGGGTTACGCTCATGTAGTGGGGCCTCTGGTGATTTCCGCCCTTGTGAATGGACGTGGACGGAAACTAATCAATGTAGCAAGACCTCTGGCTTTCATTGGATTATTCCCTTGATTATAAATACTTACAACCACCACCTTAAGGCACCTGACACCACACCATGTTTCAAAATGAGCTTACGTTCTCGTCGACCACCAAGTGGAGTCCGTCGCCCCCTGCTGGAAAGATGTAGTGCTGCAGGGGAGTGGGCCGGTAGTCTGTGTACACCACATGGCAGGGCTACGACATAGGTTATGGGACAGGAACAATTCAAAGAATGATTCAATTTATTGATTCGTAAGTGTAAAGTTTACAAAGACACACACAGCGACAGACAGAGACAGACAGAGACAGAGACAGATAGAGAGAGATAGAGACAGATAGAGAGAGAGAGACAGAGATAGAGAGGCTTTTTCCAGCTGACCTGCTTGTGAAGGTGGCAGATCCACTCAGCGAACTGCTTGGCGTTGGGGATGGTAGCGGACAGGAAGACGTAATGTACGTTGTCAGGAAGCAGAATGATGGTCTCCTCCCAAACCACGCCACGCTCTGAGAAAACACCACCAGAATGCTGATCAGAAAGGTCTGAATGTCACACACACGTGTTGTTACGATATGCGGCCTACACAGACACACTGCACGGTCCTGTCCCCCTGTCGCTTGGCCCTAGTTGTACACACATTTTTATACACAGGTGAACACAAACTCTACCTTCCATCCCCTCTGTAGAACCTTTCCATCTTCTTCATGCCCTTTGAAGACTTACAGGCTGCATCTTGAGTCTTTTAACTCTTCCTTTTAACAAAATAACTCAGGGCTCAAGACTGCTTCCAAAGTGGTCGCATATGCAAACATTTATTATGTGGATGCAATGTCATTTTTTGACAACCATACATTATTATAGCAAAACATACAACTATACAAAAAGTTAGGAATTAATGTTTCATTTACAAAGTCGGTACTTTGTACACACTAATTTCCCAATACAGAGGCTAATTCTATTTTACAAAGTTGACATTTTACAAATGAATTCTTGAATTACTTTGTTAATACATTTGCATGAGTAATATAGGCCTAGTTGTTTGTCCAATTTTATTCTGCATTAGTAAATAAAAATAAATGTTTACAGAGTGCTAACACGTGTTCTAGAGGCTACTTTCCCCGGATATGAATACAGGTGTGCGTTGAGATTTTGCCCTTTGGTGTGCCTTGGGCACAAAAAGTTAAAAAGCACTGGTATAGAGGTTTTTGATATAGGTATTGATACATGTTACTTTGTCCAATTACTTTTGGTCCCTTAAAAAGGTGGGGACCACATATAGAAATTGTTGTAATTCCTACACCGTTCACCTGATTTGGATGTAAATACCCTCAAATTAAAGGTGAAAGTCTGCACACACATCTTTATAGTTTCATTTCAAATCCATTGTGGTGGTGTATGGAGCCAAAATGACGATGAAAAACGTGTGTCAATGTCCAAACATGTATGGACCCGACTGTATACTGATAGGTTTGTGAGGAAAGAGATATCAAGGCACCGGCGGTAAACAAGATAAACATTTTTAAATGTATGAGTTGTGAGTTACTCGTTTCAACGGAATGTACACAGATGTACATGATAAAGGACATGCCAATAACACGGCAAGATAAGGGGCGCGACTAAAATTGCTAGGGTGCCACCAACTGAGAAAGTTAGTGGCACCAGAGCGACCAGTAGAAAATTCTTGAAAAAAAGCGGTCTTGAAAGGGCTTGAGCCCTCTAACTATATGTGTCTTTGTTGTGGTGTGCTTGACGTGCTGTAGTTGACATACCTGCATCTCTCATGTAATGGATCTCGTCAAAGACCACCCAGGCCACCTCCCTCATGATCTCAGAGCCTCGGTACAACATGCTCCTTAGGATCTGGAAACGCAGAAGGAAAAAAAAAAAACATGGCACCACGGTCGTCATAACAACACCAATCACACCGTAAAACGATCCTTTGAAAGGAAAACTAAATGAAACGTGATAGTACTGGGTTACATAATAGTGATCCTGGTCCAAATCTTGACTGAAAAGGGTAGGTAAGGTGAAGTAGGTAAGAGCTATTAATTGAGTGTAATTTGTTAGAAATTGCAATTTCTGACCAATCAGGGCATCCCTTCCCTGATTGGGGAATCCATCTTGCCTGTCAATCATAGGTGCGTGAAATGCAACGCTTCTCAACGGTGATGATTGCAATCGAGTGTAGACAGCGAAAGCCTGAACAGCGACAAATCGCTGCTTGTAAATGGGGAAAAAGGTGTCTAGCAGAGGTCGGCGAGAATGCATTTACAAATATCTGATAGTGGGTGGGGACTAGCTCAAACATGGGCGGTTGGTTTTCCTTTAAAGCCAAACTGAACTTCTACGAAGCTGTAGACATCCATGGAGTAGGTATGCCGTAGGTCTCCGTGTTGCCGGCCCCTTTGTCTCTCACGCAGGAACATCAACTAAAGCAGCGTTGTGGAGAGCCACAGTGCGGTGGGGCACGCCTACAGAAGTGTCATTTAAGCTTTACTCCGGTGGCGACAACCGCTGCCCTACCTCCGTCGTCATGACGAGGCAGGAGGCGGTGGGGTTGATGGTGACGTCGCCGGTCATCAGGCCGACGTCCTGGAACTCCTCGTACATCTCTCGGTACTTCTGGTTCGACAGGGCCTTGATGGGGCTGGTGAAGATCACCCTCTGCTTCTCCCTCAGCGCCAGCGCTATCGCATACCTGCAGGACGGGGGGGGGACAGCAGCTCTCGTGTTGGTTTCTTTTCTCCAGCTGCGTAAAGTGTGATGAAGGCTTTCGGAGCGCTCCCGCTCCTCAATAAAGTGATCTAAATTGGGGAGCGAAAGGCAGACTCGGCGGTCCAAGTCATCGTGGGTGTACCAGTGGAACCTGACCGGGGATCGCCGTTTCAGTTAACACCGCTAGACTTGGACCGTGGATTTGTCCCATTCTTTCCCTGCTGAAGATCACTTCATTACGCAGCGTGAATATAGAGCAAACATTAGTTTTAGATACTTTGCCTTTGTGGACTGCCGAGTGTTTGTCTATCAACGTGTTTGGTCTCTTATTTCATGCTCGTGAAGCATTAGTTTTCTTAATAATTGTTATTTTCTTGAACTCTCTTCTGCTCACTTTCCAAGCCTCTACACCCTGTTTTATTTGGTTATTATAATGCACTTTTATTAACTCCTGATTGTTTGACTAAGAGAATTTGAGTCAGCTCAGAACAATTCAACTATTCAAATGTTAGGGTGCCGCCCTACGCTATCGCTTGCCTCTTTCTTGGAAGCACTTCCCCCTCCACTAAACTCATTTTTGTGGGAAACCCTGTAGGAGACTTTAAGAGCACCTCTACAGCCACTGTTGACAAGATGGTAGAATTCTGGAATCAAGCACACATTCCTATTAGACAGGACATTATTAAAGATGTGTTATAAACAAAAATGGACTTCAGTTTTGGTGCTAAACTTAATAAGCCTTGCTGTTTTTGTTTTTGGTGTACTATACATGCAATTGCATTGTATTTTACACATTGTTCCAGGATTTGAGGTTTTGCCATTAATAACGTTTGTGGATGAAAAAGAATATTCTAGAGTTTAGGAAAAAAAGCAAAAGCAAGATGTAATAACAGAAATTAGAGACGGGCATCATATGAAATCTAACATTTCACTGATAGCATTTGGTGATGTTGTTTTTCTTTTCATGTGTTTTCCATGTCCAGTTATCCAATCAAAGCTCACAAAACGTGAGACATCAGAGACATATATTGGTGATCAGTTTCGGGCCTCTACTCAGCTATATTTGATCTGCATTTCATCAAAAGGAAACACTCACTCGGCGCAGACGGTCTTGCCAGCAGAGGTGTGAGCAGAAACCAGTACCGACTGGTTGTTGTCAATACACAAGATAGCCTCGCGCTGGAATGGATCGAGAATAAACGGGTATTCCTGCAAGAGAAAGTACAGCAGATTAGAACAACGCATAAGTCTACTAAGATTTACCACAATAGTCTCATCCAATCAGATGACAGCATTCGGGATAGTCTGTCATCCAATCGGATGACTCTATTCAGGATAGGATACCTTTGCTGCTTTTCCAACTCGAGGTTTCAAGGGTTGGTAGTCTTCGCTGGCCTGGAGGGCCACCTGTAGGCAAAAAACAATTGAACGGAGTATATGAATTATGAAATGTATAATTGCCTAAAAGTTTTATCACTTTGATTAGGGTTTTTACCTCATGGTTGCATCCTTCAACGGTATCAACTTGCTCAACCTTCACCTGGGGCATAAAGTCTGAAAGACTGAGGTAAACAAAAGCAACTTTACCAGTATGTTTTTTTTTTTTTTACAAACAAAACGCCACATTCATACATAACATATCACTAGGTGTACACACACACAAAAAACATAACTCACTTGTCGTCTGCAGCCGTCTCGTGTCGAGACTTTTTACTGAAGACCACGTCTTCCGTGACATCGTTGTCCGCCTCCCTCTTACCCCGAGAGACAGCATCCCTGTCACTCCCTTCTACATGTGCGCTGTGGGGTCGGAAAGCAACACGGCATAGTGGTTAGCCTCGTAACGGATATGTAAGGGCACTGCAGCATGTTTACAATTTGCCATTCAACATGTAGATGATGTTTCTTAAAACTGTTGGACTAAATCAACCCAGTAGGGTCGGTGTGCTGTGCGTACGCGTAAAACAACGTGGTACGTTTACTTATCCCGCTAGTCGTAGAGGCGAGCGGGATGTTTTGATTGGACAAAACAATCTAAAGATATCCTCGTTGTTATTGATCAGTCTGATAACGAACCGCCTTCTTGCTCGCCAAATAGCAATGTTCACTTGTAAATGGTTTTGTACAGAGCACGCATGATGCCCCTTGTGTGCTCCGGGTTTTTAGGAGAGCAACTCCGCTCAAAGTTCACCAGTTCGAAACTTTTAAACGCAGTAAACGATATTACATTCAGTGAAATATATGTTTTACCCAGAATTTGTTGTCGGGGGAGTTGTTGTCGTTTTGCTAGATGCAGCGTTGTCATCATCAAACACGCTGAAAAGCCCTTCTCCAAACGCGTCCGCCATGTTTCCCAGCGGCTGTGACACAACTCCCACAATGCAACGCGCTCTCTCCGTAACACTTCCGCTACGGAAGCCCGTAGTCGAGCGCGTCCAAATCTGTGCTCCTCTGACAACACGAGCACAACTGGATGCTTCGGTTTGGACAGTGTATAGAGTGTCACGTTTACATTACCCACTACCTGAATGGCGTCACGTAGGTAGTCCTCGGGCTGACAATCGGGCACTTATTTCACGACGTCATGGGTGGAAAGAAAAAGAAAGCGTGTGCGGCAGCCGTGCCTGTAGCAGCGGCTCGACCCGCTCCTGCTGCGGCCAACAGCGTGGCAGAGGACCCCTCGGTTGGCAAGAAACAGCCACAGAACAAGCAAGCGAAACAAGTAAAGGACAACAAGCCCAAAGGTGCCTTCTGACACGCGTCTCTTCCCTGCGTTGTGTGCGCGTCATGTAAAAGTAGCGTTTGTTGTCCTTGCTTCACGTGTCATGCTGCTGCGCTGAAACTGCCAGCTGATATTGGGTTTGTACCAATCCAGAACGGATGGGTCCCGATTGGTTATGTTTTTTATGTGGTATGAATAGTATTCATGTTATTCAGAATATCTAACAGTCTTATTATTTTTTATTTTTCGGGCTACAAAACATAAAACATCCCGGAGGTTAACCACCAGTGGTCAACCACATTACAATACATGCACATCAAATCACATATTGCACTTTTTCCCATATTGCAGAGTACAATATACACAGCAATGAGTTAAACAGCAGTGTGAAGTGCAGGTTTTATAGCTGTACTCACCTTGTACTCATCCTGTACAGCTCTCTGCTGGGGCTCACCGTGGGAGATCATTCCATAGTGCAATAAGGGTATAGAAAAAGGAGCACCTTGTGGTGTTATTTACCCTAGGCGCGCTACAAGACATGACACGAGTGGGTGAAGTGATTATGTTGCTGATACACCATGTCAATATGGCAGTAAGTAACCAGGACATGTCAGGAAGTGATGTGCTATTATAATGATGTTACTCCATTAAGTCTAACTTGGGTTCATCAACATCAACAATACTAATTGTGTTTCTACCGTTAGCTCCGAGGACCTACAGCCTTGCCAATACCGCCCAGGTGGACACCGGTGGCGTTGCTGACAAGTCGATTCTTAAAGTAAAGTATTTATGTTAACTCATGGTATTTAAAGTCACCATTGTTTTAGTCCCACTTGCATGTATGGATTTCTTAACCTGCTATAAGCACAACATTGTCTAAAATGTCATCCAAATGAGCCCAGTTCCTTCTCATCTCCCAAAGCACAGACTGCATATTCTATGTGATTTGACCAAACCTCCCCCCACTGCAGGTTGTCATTCAAGTTGACCTGGAGAAGAAGATCATTAAGTTGATCAATGACTTCAGACAGGAGAATGGAGACAAGGGGCCGATCTCAGGAAGACTAACCAATAAGAAATTGCTGGTACATTGTTAAACATTGAAATCGGCGACTACGGACATACTTCTGTATCATCTGTTGTTGGTTTTCTAACAGGGTTTGCCTTCTTTTGTGATGATTGCAGGACCTGTACACAGCTCTGCAGAAGTTCAACTTCAATACGGAGCACATTGAAGAGGCCATGAAAAGCAGCGTGTTGTATGGCGGCGATCTCCACTCTGCTCTCGACTGGCTTTGTCTGAATCTCAAAGATGGTACGACGTCTCGCCTCTCTCCACCCGCATGAAATCGTGGCTGCAGTTAGCATGTTGCTAACTGTGCACGTAGCGTTCCCTTCTAAAAGACTGCTCCCATAAACAACGTCCTTGTTGTTGTCATCATCGTGTGACCTCGATGCTCACTGTGTATTGCCTGTATAGAACCACTCCTGTCTGAGCACCTCGGAGCACTAAAGGATATCTTTACAAATGTACATTATGGCTGTGTCCCAAATGGATGGCAGCTGCCTGCTACCTTGCTGTCTAGCAAGGCAGTATCCTTTGGAGGCAGTGTTTTTGTATGAAGTTACCTGTAAAAGGAGTCTGGATTGAGACAGACTTCCAAGGCAGTAATGCATCACAATGTCATGATGTCACCAAAATACCAACATCTGTCTGTTATGATGGTTTTACTACCACCTGTCATTAGGACTAACTGTTTTTTGATATGGATATTCACTGACTAAACTGTCGATATTGCGGAAGAAAATCAGAGGTTAAAATAGTTAATATAAGTTATATTTGTACACAAACTGGGGCTGTTGCTTGCCATTGTTTTTCTTGTCTGAGCAGTGGAGCGGGCGCACGGGATTGTGGGATATCTTGACCAATGCAGAATACGTCTATACGCTGCCTTCAATACCTGAGCCGGAGGCACCTCAACAGGCAGCATTTTTTTGTAAATATTCAATGGAGACATGACTCGATGCCTCCCTGCCTCCAAATGCTGCCTGACGAGGCAAACGTCTTACAAACATCGTCCTCAACAGTCACTCGTCGGTTGATTGCCGCTTCATGATAGGTTCTGCTTCGTTCTTCATTCACTTCCCCAGAGGAGCTCCCTGATGGCTTCAGGCAGCAGATGCAGGAGGAGAGCCAGAGGAGCAGGCCCAAGTTCCAGCCCATAGTCCCTCAGAAGACAGCTGCCGCCCTCCCCAAGCCTTCACGTGATCATTCTCCAAAGGAGGCCCCTAAGGTGTGTGTGTGTGTGTGTGTGTGTGAGAGAGAGACATTCGGACTGGTGTAGAGATCTGCAACCATCGCTGTCAGGCTGCGACTTATACAAGCATGGTGTCTTTTAAAAGGTCCCGCTTAAGGACGACGCGGTCAGCATGAAGGACTGGATTCTGAGATATGCCGAACAGAGCAGCGAGGAAGAAGAGGAGGAGGAGGAGGATGGGAAAGGGGAAGGGAACACAATCGGCAACAGTATTGAACAGGAGGGCAAGTTTGACCCAGTAAGTGAAGCGCTGGAGTCCTCTATTATGGACAACGTGCAAAGTCGCTCCTTTTTATTTTAGGGTCTGTGTTGCGTGACACCGTTTCACCTTTTGCCCTTCCGCAGAATGACAGGTACCTGGTGTTAACCGCCCAGCTGTTCGATACCAAGGAAATGGCAGCCACTGCCAAATTGAAAAAAGATAAAGCAGGCCAAAGGATGGCCCAAGACAGGATACGCATCATCCAGCAAGGTCCGGAAGCTTCCACCTTTCTTTTACTGATCAATGATTGGACCGGTCAAGAACCGTATGTATTTTTATTTTTATTTTTTTTACGTCTTTTCTTTTCCTAGAGATGAAACCTCTGGAGTCGCATCCGATGTTCAACCCAGCTATAAAGGTAGTGGACGCGCCCCCCAAAGAGAAGAAGCCACTTCCTGTTGCGGAGGAGAACGAAGACCTCAACTTCAAACTGTTTGAACAAGCTCCTGCCCCGCCCCCGCCAGTTAAAGGTACAGCACAAAGACGAGCTCCTGCTGAGTCCAGAGGGAACACATTTAGTTCCACCGTGAATTCATTGTGTGGCCTTTGTGGATATCCATTAATAGAAATGGTATTATACAAGATATAAGGAATGTTTCCATCCAATTGTGGCACATTTTATGTAAAACTGGTAGTCGATGAAAGCCAAAATCAAGGAAATGTCATGCCATGATATTTGATACATACTGTTTTCCTACAATGTCTCCAAATAATAGCTTTTTATTTAATTCTCTAACTCCATGTTATTCATAAATAATATCTTTTTACTTAATAATAATTGGTCAAACAAGCTCCAAGATGTTCAATAACTTTGTTACCTCACAATCTTACATATTTCGTTGCAGAGGTCAAGAAGAACGAACCAAAGGACGTTCGTAACTTTGACTACACAGCGCGCAGTTGGACAGGCAAGTCTCCCAAACAGTTCCTGATCGACTGGGTCCGCAAGAACCTGCCCAAGAGCCCCGCGCCGGCCTTCCACAAGGTCCCAGCTGGGAAGTACTGGAAGTGCAAGTAAGTGTGGGTGTTTACCTGTGCGTGTGTGTGTATGTGTTTACAGGTGTTACCCAAACTATGTCATCTTCATGTGATGGCAGATAATTAAGTTAAGCCTCTCTCTACAGTCAGAATGTGTTGTGTTATAACATAGATTTTGTTTCCATGGCAACAAAGATAGGCAATGCTGAAATCACTGTTCATGAGATCATGCTAAATGTATGTGCACTTAAGGACCTTTTGAAACTTTATTAAAATAATTACAAATAAATCCTAATGCTACAATACATACAGGATTTTTAGACCATACCATGTCAATCCACAATCTCACGTATGGGTGTCGTGTTTTGTATGACAAAATCTAAATAAACAGAACTAAATGATCATGGTCCCCTCCTTGTCCTTCTTTAGGGTGCGTGTCCAGAGACTAGATGACGTGCTCGAGGTGTGTCCCACCATCCTGACCGAGGACAGCATGCAGGCGCAACACCTGGGCGCCACCCAGGCCCTGTACACCCTGGTCAAAGGACAGGTAATGACTGGGACCACCATGGAGCCACCTTACAGTCTGTGTACGGAAGTTCCTCTCTTCTTGTTACTTTATTGTAAGTCGCTTTGGATAAAAGCGTCTGCCAAATGCTCTAAATGTAATGTAATGTAATGCTTTTAAGGCCCTGACACACCGGGTCGGCCGTCGGTCAATGCCAGGCGGTCTGTGAGCTTCTGTGGCCCTAATTTTTGCGGCGTGTCCCGTACTGTTGGCACTTGTCGCCGTATGCATGTCGGTCTTCCGGTTTCCCTTTTTGAATGACTAACACTGCCACCTGCTGGTATGGAGAGTTATTACCTCTCACGCAGGTGCAGAACGTACATGCTAGTTGGCCGTAGTCTTTGTGGTGTGTTCAAGTACAACTAATTGGTCCAGACACAGGCGAAGTGAGGCAACGCAACAGTCGGCACTACTTCTTTGATGTGGGTTTGGTGTGTGTCAGGGCCTTTACACAAAACCCCCCATACATGTGCCTTGTCCTTCTTCTTCTCTATTTTTCATCTGTTCTTCTTTTACCCCTCCATTACTTTACTTATCCCTTCTTCTCTCTTCTCCTCTCTCCTTCTCCCCTCTTCTCCTCCAGTCGGTGCACCAGCTGCTGCCCCCCACCTACCGGGACGTGTGGCTGGAGTGGCGGGACCGCGACCAGCAGAAGCAGGACGAGAGCCGCAGCGCCGCCAACAAGCCCCGCGACCAGTTCATTTCCCGCCTGCTCACCAGGCTCAAGCAGCACCAGCGGAACCAGAGCCCCAGCGGGGCTCCGGACCAGGAGCCCAGGTCCGGATCCCAGGCGGCGCAGCCGGCCGGCGGGGAGGACGAGCCGGAGGAGAGCTGGGAGAACCTGGCGGGGCTGGAGCTGGGAGACGGAGGGGATCCCAGCGACAAGGCGGAGGCTGGTGGGAGGAGGAAGGAGAAGGGAGGAGCATGTGGCGCATCCAGGGAGCTGCTGATGAGGCTGAGGAATTCCCCGCTGGCTCGCAAACTCCAGGTAGTAACCAGTTCGACTCCCAGCCCAAAGGCACTGGGTTCCAACCCTGGTGTCAGCAGCCGAGCCTGTATCCTACTCCTCCTACCTGCTCCTTCATGACTTGTATTTGAATTCACTCTAAGTCACTTTGGATAAAAGCATCTGATAAATGACTAAATAGTATTAAAGGTGTAGAAGGTTTAAAGGTGCAGTGTGTAGAATTTAGTGGCATCTAGCGGAACAAGACTTGGCAGAAATGGAATATAATATTCATAAGTGTTTTAATTAGTGTATAATCCCATGAAAATAACCTTAGAATGAGCCCTTTATATCTACATAGGGAGCAAGTTTCCTTCCACGGAGGCTGCCATGTTTCTACAGTAGCCCAGAACGGACAAACACTGCTAGCATGCAAAGCAACTAGTTAACATTATCAATAAAACAGTAACGCATCGTGGAACAAGTAACAATAATAATCTCTATTTTACATGTAAGCTATGACCTATAGTTTTACGGACTAAATAAAAAGGAAAAGAACCTCATCACTTGACAGATTCTGGCTACTTGATGCGGTTGTAGACGATATCGTTGAAAGTAGCTACTGGCACCTGAAGGCCACCGTAGTTCTCCTACAAGCTCCTACACTAAATCCTACACACTGCACCTTTAACCATACATTTGAGTAATTTAGCAGACACTTCTCTATAAAGCAGCCTACAGTGACATGTGATTTTTTTCCTCCAAATCACAACTCTTCTCTGTCCTTGCACCACAATGGTGGAACGACCTCCCGACAGCGGTCAGGACAGCAGAATCACTGACCTGCAAGAGGCTCAAGACCCACCTATTCAGAGTCCACTTGGACTCTGAATAGCTTCACCTCCTGCCCACCTTTCCTCCCCAACCCTCTCCCCCCCTACCCGATCAACTTTAACCCCACCCCTCCTAGATCCTTAGCACTTCCATATTTGTATGCCTTGGCTCTT